>CAUYSK010030618.1:0-74371 GCA_963575035.1 Avahi laniger
TAGTACAGCTTGAAGTCTGGTAGACTGATGCCTCCCCGTTTGTTCTTTTTACTTAAGATTGCTTTGGCTATACAAGGTCTTTTCTGGTTCCATACAAAGCATGGAATTATTTCTTCCAGATCTTTAAAGAATGATAATGGGTTTTGATAGGGATTGTATTAATTCTGTAGATCACTTTAGGTAGTATGGACATTTTAACGATATTGATTGTACCAATCCATGAGCAAGGTAGGTTTTTCCATCTGTTTGCATCTTCTACAATTTCTTTTCTTAGTGTTTCCTAGTTCTCCTTGTATAAATCTCTCACATTTTTCGTTAAATATATTCCTAGTATACCACATTATCTTTATCCACTCATTAGTTGATGGGCATATAGGTTGATTCTGTGTTTTTCCAATTGTGAATTGTACTGTCATAAACATTGGGGTACAGGTGTCTTTTTGATAATATGACTTCTTTTCTTTTGGATAGCTAGATATCCACTGGTGGGATTGACAGATAAAATGGTAGGTCTACTTTTAGTTCTGTGAGGAATATCCATAATGTTTTCCATAGAGGTTATACTAGTTTACATTCCCACCAACAGTGTAAAAGCATTCCCTTTTCACCACATCCATACCAACATCTATTGTTTTTTGATTTTTTTATTAATGGCCACTCTGACAGGGATAAGGTGATAGCTCATTATGGTTTTAATTTGCATTTCTCTGATAATTAGTGATGTTGAGCACTTTTTCATATGTTTGTTGGCCATTTGCCTATTTTCTTTTGAAAAACATCTCTTCATGTCTTTTGTCCATTTTTTGATGTGGTTATTTGTTGTTATCTTGCTGATTTGTTTGAGTTTTTTGTAGATTCTGGATATTAGCCTTTTGTCAAATACACAGTTTGTGAATATTTTCTCCCATTCTGTAGGTTGTCTATTTAGTCTGTTGATTATTAACTTTGCTGTGCAGAAACTTTCTAGTTTAAGTAAGTCCCATTTATTTATTTTTATTGTTGCTATATTTGCTTTTGGAGGGTCTTAGTCATAAATTCCTTGACTAGGCCAATGTCCAGAAGAGTTTTTCCTATGTTTTTTTCTAGAATTTTTATGGTTACAAGTCTTGCATTTAAGTCTGTAATCCATCTTGAGTTAATTTTTATGTATGGTGAGAGATAGGGATCCAGTTTCATTCTTGAATAGCACGTGGGTATCCAATTTTCCCAGCACCATTTACTGAATAGGGTGTCCTTTCCCCAGTGTATACTTTTGTCTACTTTGTCAAAAATCAGTGGGTAATAGTTATATGGTTTTATTTCTGGGTTCTTTATTCTGTTTTGTTGGACTATATGTGTCTACCTTTATACCAGTACCATGCTGTTTTGGTTACTATAGCCTAGTAGTATAATTTGAAGTTCCAGTATGCCTCCAGATTTGTTCTTTTTGCTTAGGGTTGCTCTACCTATTTGACCTTTTTTGTTTGTTTGTTTGTTTCATGTAAAGCTTAGGATTGTTTTTGCTAGAGCTGTGAAAAATGATGTTGGTATTTTTATTGGAATCACATTGAATCTGTAAATCACTTTGGGCAGTAAGGACATTTTAATAACGTTGATTCTTCCAATCCATGAGCATGGGATGTTTTTCCATTTGTTTGTGTCCTCAATGAGTTCTTTCATCAGTGTTTTTTACTGATTTTTCACCTCTTTGGATAAGTATTTTCCTAGGTTATTTGACTTTTTAATAATAGCCATTCTGACTGGTGTAAAAGGATATCTCATTGTAGTTTTAATTTTGCATTTCTCTGATAATTAGTGAGCATTTTTTCATATGTTTGTTGGCGACCAGTTTGTCTTTAAAGAGAGTCTATTTTTTGTCACATAACAGAATTCCAAAGGTGAGTGATTGCTGGTCTTGGTTCTGCTACTCAATGGTCTATCCACTACTTGTTCTGACTTTCTGCTCCGCTGTCTTCAGAGTGGTAGCTTTTTACTCTCCTGCTTATTCCATGTGTCCCTTTCATCAGGAAAGCAAAAGCTTTCCCAAAGCTCCCTATCAGACTTCCACTTAAATTTCCTTGGCTCTAATTGTGTCATGTGCTTTACTACCTGCAGAGGCTAAGAAAGCAAGTGCCTCACTTTTCCAGCCTCTTTGGAGAGAAGGGGAAGAGAAAAGGGATTGGAAATGGTAGTTGGATTAACCAGCAAATGACATTTGCAAAGGGCAAAAATGGAGGAGATGGGATCATCAAGCTCCCTACTCATCTTCTTTTTATAAGAAAACTAAAGTTCAATGACTTGCGCAAGGTCACGGAGCTAGAGCAAGACCACCTGATTTTCGATCTGAAACTTTCCTTACTACATACTACTGCCCCCCATACACACTGTCATACAGACATTTTAATTAATTTTTGCCATTATAATCCAGATAAATACGAAATAGGGACCATCAATCTTACCTGAGAGTAAATGAGAGGCCCCCACATAATGATGTGACTTTAATTCCTGCGTCTCCAAACTTCACCTTGCTAAGGCTGCCTTGCTCTAAGCTACCCCTTTGGGATTGGCCCCTCTAGGTGTGGCTGGAAGTAATCAGTGTTCCAAAGGGTTCACTTAGCTACCAATCAACAATAGCAAAACAACAACTAGTGCTGCTGCCATCAGCACACTTGTAAAATATATTTAATTTTTTTTTTTTAAAATGAGGAAAGGGGTCCCCAACCCCAGGCCATGGACCAGTACTGGTCTGTGTCCTGTTAGGAACTGGGCTGCAGAGCGAGCTCCACCTCACCACTCAGCTCTGCCTACCAGCTCCCTCCACCATGAAATCTCCAACTGGGCCACAAAGCAGGAGCCGAGCAGTGGGCAAGAGAGGGAAACTTCATATGTATTTACAACCAATCCCCATTGCTGGCATCAGCGCCTGAGCTCTGCCTTTTCACCCTGTACCCTTCCTCCCTGTCTGTGGAAACATTGTCTTCCATGAAACCAGTCCCTGGTGCCAAAAAGGTTGGGGACTGCTGCCTTAGGCCACAAAAGTCACAATGTGGCCTGCGCAGTAAGGATTGGAACTTAGGTCTGTCTGATTTTTCAAGCTAGCATGCCTTTCCTAAGACAAGCTAACTTGTACTTTTTTGCTAAGGGAAGAATTAAAGCTGTTTCTTTATTTCTGTGAATGTTTTTATTTATCTCTTCCTGCTCTCCCCTTACCTCCTTTAAATAATAATAATAATAACAAGGTAATCCTGGGAGTTTGGCATGAAATGTTCACTAATGTGTCTAGTTTGGCATTGCATGCACTGCTGAGGTGTCTTTACTCCTTTAGCCTCTCCTGTCCTTAGAAACCATTTCTGGCCTCTCATTTGCAGTTCAAGAGTATCTCCACCCCCTCCACTGCACTAACAACAACTCTAGCAGAGGATAAGACTCTACTCCAGTTGACCTTGTGGATTGCTAGATCCTTGGCCTTGCTTGCTTTGGATAGTTTATTTGTCTAAGGCCTTTCATTTTGATTTGCCAGCAAAATGAGAATGACGAGCTGCCACTCCCCATTCTTAGTGTGTCTTTATAGCCCTAAAAGGCTGATTTAAGAAATGGTTTGACTCTCAGGGAAAGTTACCTGATCAAGGACACAGGCCTTATTACATTTTCCAGCTAAGGTGTGGCCTTGGTTTCAAAGAACAGCCAAGGGCAAATGTCGTTAGAAGAACATCCAAGCTTGGGGCTAATCAATTCTTAATCTCAAAAGATACTGGCATTTGAAGGGAAGGGGCACTCCATTGT
The DNA here is from genome assembly GCA_963575035.1 of Avahi laniger. Classification (NCBI taxonomy): domain Eukaryota; kingdom Metazoa; phylum Chordata; class Mammalia; order Primates; family Indriidae; genus Avahi; species Avahi laniger. The sequence continues at coordinate 3,763 of CAUYSK010030618.1, forward strand.
TTTATAGTTGAGGAAACTGAGTCTCAGGGAGGAAAGAAAGATTTAAATTCTCACAGCTAGTGAGGACGGAACTGGGGACCCTTTCCTTCCCCATTTCTGCTGTCCTCTCTCCCCACACCCTTCAGTAATTATTTGGGGGCCTACAGGACCGAGGTGCAGCCTGGGAGCAGATGGGGGCAGCACCGCTGAGTGCCCTGTTGGGATCTGCCCAAGGGGCTGGGGGTGAGAGGAGCTGATATTGGAGCCATGTCTGAAAGGACGAGGAAGACTTTTCCTGATAGGGAGGAAGGGCCAGTTAGGTCACGCTGTAAAGTTTCCCCAGTGAAAGAATGAATGCTTCTTGCTATGAGGAATTATTGGGCATTTTTCAGTGAAGGAGATAGGACTGAATTATTAAATGCAAGTAAGGGCTTTGGAGTCCCACAGACCCAGGCTCCTGACCATGAACCCTGTCACCTAACACCTGGGTGACCTCAGGCATCCACTTCCCTCCCCAAGTCTTGCTTTCTTCTTGTAAAATGGGAATAATATTGTTACCTACCTCCCCAGCTTGAAAGAGGGTTAAATAAAGTCATGAGTACAGAATACTTAGCACAGCACTTGGCACCCAGAAAGCACTAATGCATTAGTAGGTGGTGGTTTTCTCTAACCCTCCCTGTCTCAGGCGTTCCTTTGCATCACCTAAAACAGATGCCTCCATCCCCCTCTGCCTCCCACTCTCAGGGTACTTGGCTTGGGAAAGACCACCTTCTTGGCTCCCACAGCAGTCAGACCCACAGTCTGTTCTAAACGTAAGCCCTGAGTGCTTGCCTTATTGGTTTGAGGAATTCTGAGTTTTGTTATTTTTTCAAAGTGCTTTGTCATTCTGTACCTAATAATGGCATTTGTGTAACCCTTTATAGCTTACAAAGCATCTTCACCTACATAGTTTATTTCACTCTCAAAACAACACCATGAGATAGATATTTCATTCCCATCTTATGTCTGATGAAAATGAGTCCTTCGACTTCCTCAGGTGTCCTGATGTTCAGATTCCAGAGCCCAGGTCGGACCTTTCCCAGAGAGTCAGGCCCAGGTTGGAAAGATGTGACTTAATCTATTTCTCTGGAAGATTCCCAAATTCCCCTTTCTTAAAGATCTTCCTTAGCAGTGGATTCTGGGATACAGAATTCTTTTTCATCTCTCACTTTTTCTGAAGCAAGAATTTTTTCATTTATTCCAGGGTGCAGGGAGGATGGGGAATTTCAGATAGTTATTTTTCAATTCAGTTAATATTTATTGGGAGTTCGCAGGGCTCGGGTTTCCCTACCAGGTATCCTGCAGCTGCAGAGTTTGGTGGAGGTCAGGTCACTGCCTCTAGCCCTCATTATCTTGTCTAGACAAAATAAACATCCACACACGGGTAAGTATTTGCAAAGTTAAGTATTTACAAAGTAAGAAACAAACTTAAAAATGTACCCATTCTGGAGGTGAATGGAGACAGCAGTCCTTCTACCATCCTCGACAGAAAAAAAAAATGTTTCCAATTTTTTTATATCAAGACAATAAAAAGCATGATCCTTTTAATAGTTTCATGTCCCTCATTTAAAGACCTGGGTGAGAATCCTCTGAACGGTGAGCTTTGAAAGGCAGATGCCACATATTCCTTTGCTTGCTATCTTCAGCACCCAATATTGTGCCTGATTGAATTTTCAAAATTTCTCTTAGATTTTTCTCATCTTCTGATTCTGTTCTCTCACGCAGTTCCAAATTGTGCTGCCTGAGCAATCTTTGTCTAATCCCTCCATGGTCCCTGGATGAAGTTAAAGGGCATCCTGTTGACCATCTTCTCCTAGATGCTCTGTTTTAAGGCACACTGGGAGTTTGTCTGTCTCTGCACGGAGGCACTATGAGTCTTGCTCAGTTTTATTCATCTCTGATGAACTCAAAATGGGTTGAAAAGCTTGCACGGTGACCAGTAAATTTCCCTCAATCTTTTCCTCTTCCAGGTTCCTATGCGGGGGCTGTGGTTGCCATGCCCCTGGCTGGGGTGTTGGTGCAGTACATTGGATGGTCCTCGGTCTTTTATATTTATGGTGAGTGATTTGACTTCATGAGTTCGCATGGTGACTCATAGAGATGGTATTTTACCGTATAAGTGTTTGGCTAAAAGTTTATTACATGAAAATGGAGATTTCCAGGACAAATTTATCACATAATGAAATATTTGTCTACTTGTGATTCATTTAATATTTATATTAAAGTTGACTTTTTTTTTACAAGAAGCAGAACATTATCTTTTTGTAGATACCAATTAATAATACCAGGAAAGTCAACAAAATACTTTTTCCTAGCTGAAATATCGTCATTTGGGAATACTGTAAAAATTGAAAAATTTCAAGATGGAAGAATATGAGACCATATCATCAAGCCTTTTTTTTTTTTTTTTTAACTTCAGGTATGTTTGGAATTATTTGGTACATGTTTTGGCTGTTGCAGGCCTATGAGTGCCCAGCAGCTCATCCAACAATATCCAGTGAGGAGAGGACTTATATAGAGACAACCATAGGAGAAGGCGCCAACTTGGTTAGTCTAAGTGTAAGTATAAATGGATGGATGAAGACTTGCCTCTTTTTTATAAGTATTTCTCTTAGTGACTGTGTTGCCCTCTTACAAGAAAAAGATGTCAATATCTTCACTAAAAATCTCATGGTATTTTTACTCCTTAGAAATTCAATACTCCATGGAAAAGATTTTTCACATCATTACCAGTTTATGCAATCATTGTGGCAAATTTTTGCAGAAGCTGGACCTTTTACTTGCTCTTAATAAGTCAGCCTGCTTATTTTGAAGAGGTCTTTGGATTTGCAATAAGTAAGGTAAACACACAGTTGCTTCAAATAGTCTTGAACTTTAAATCTCTTGATTCTACCAAGAATATCTTTGTGTAATAAAATAATTAAATTGTTGATCATAATTCATAACAGTTCTAGGACACCTACTAGCCTGGAGATCAGATAAGTTATACACTCTGTGCATAGTATACATACATAGCTATTTAATTTCTTCTTATTAAGGATCAGAACTGTATTAAGCTGCTTTTAAAGATTTATGTTTTACTCAACCTCAAAGTGTTTTTGAAGCTAACTCAAGGACTGCATATTAGGCAAGCATAAAAAGATTTGAGGGTGCGGGTTTTCTTCTTTTCCTATAGACTACTTAGTGAGTAGCAGTAAGAGCCTTCCAGCTAATTTTGCAGACCACCTCTCTCTCCAAAAAGGTGGTGAGAACAGTAACCATTGCTTGCATGGTTTAGAAACTCTGATAATGCCCCCAGCGATTGTCCTTAGGGTGTCTGTGTTTTAGGGAAGCAGGGTTTGATGGTGAAACCTAAATCATCACCATAAAATAATTAAGCATCCTTCCTTCAACGGAAGAGCAGTAGTTGAGTAGATGCAGATATCTGCACAGCTACAGGTACTGTCATGAGTGACCAGGGAAGAACTGGCATAGTCGGGTAATGGTGGCTGCCATCTGTGGACACTCACTGGGTGTCAAATGTTTTACCTACCATGTGCCACACTCTGTGCTGGCCACTGGGGTCTCTGGGCTGTATCAATGTCATCTCTGCTCAAGGAGTTTCCAATCTGGTGGATGAGACAAGACTAAAATCCTTCACTTATTCATTGCTTCTTAAAGACAGATAAATCACTTCAAATCATTTGCTCACTCATCATTTATTTATTACAATATTAAGGCCTCCCTGGATCCCACATAATTAAATTGGGTGGTGTTAGGGGGGCTGAAGAGTGAGGGTGGGAATTAGGGAGGCCCCTCTCTCAGAAGTAAGGACAAATAGCTCATTGTTTCTTTTCCTTCCAGGTGGGTCTCTTGTCAGCCGTCCCACACATGGTCATGACAATCATCGTGCCTATTGGAGGACAACTGGCTGATTATTTAAGAAGCAGAAAAATTTTGAGCACAACTGCTGTCAGAAAAATCATGAACTGTGGAGGTACCGTGGATTTCATAGGTGGTTTTAGTGGCTTTTGTAGAATTAGAGTAAATGGAAGTGCAGAGCATATTTTAGAGGTGATGTCTAATCATTGGGATCGATCTTAAAGACCCTGAAGTCCATCCCTCAGTGGTCACTCGCCTGGACTTGGGCAACCTGAGATGTGACAACTTAGTTGATGGGCGATAAATCAGGACACACCTACAACTTCAGAAATGTTCCTTTCCCCTACTCTGAAGCTCAAACAACATGATTTCCAGTCACATGTCTGTTTACTGTTTATCCTTTCCATACGTCCTTCCACATTTATTATTTGCTTATGTGGATTATTCCCTTTTCTCCTTCTTCCCTTTCTACCTATCTATAGGTAAGAAATAGAAGAAACATATTTTCTCTGAATAGTCTTCTTTCCTTCCAAGCCTGCTTGTGCATGGGGTGCACACACACACACGCACACCATTCTCTTTCCTGGTTTATTTAGTTCCTGCTTTATGTTTTAGTTTTGTAAAGACAAAACGGAAGTTAGGTGATTCCCCAAAGAGGTAGGTGAAAGTAATTGGGCCCCCCTGTGCTATTCATGACAGCTCATCTTTTTTAACTCCTCCATGTTATTATCTTTTTTGATTTTTAGCTTTTTAAATACGCATTTATTGAATGCTTTCTGTGCCAGACACTAAGTTGGGTCTTTTACATACATTATCTTATTTAATCCTCATACCCACCATGTGGAGCTGGTACTATTACTATTAATATATGCAATATGCAGTGAGGAAACGGAGGTAAAATAAAGTGACTTGCTCAAGCAGCAGATTCCTGCAAGATTATCAAGTCTGTCCGAGTCCACCGCCAATGCCCTCAGTCACTCTTTGCTGCTACCTCTGGAGTCAGCTTGAGCGAGTAGGAAGTAGAGGATAGCGCCGCCTATGGGCAAGAGGTCGCGGCTGTGACGTTAACTTGAAAAGGAGGGAATGAGCATGCTCTGAATCCAGATGACCTTCTTCACTTCACCCTTTAGAAGTGAAGAACATATGCAGGGACACAGGAGCAGGCGTGATGTGATCCCACAGCATTTTGGGAGTAAAGTCTGATCAGCGAGACCATGAACAGTCTGTCGGCTCCTGTCCTCCCAGCAGCTTGACTGCCAGTCCCAGGCAGGGATGTTGGGGCCTGCCCTTGGCTTGAGCTTCTGTGTAGGAGTCTGAAGGTTGGCAGATGCAGGCCTGCTCTCTGGTGGCAGGAGGTGAAGCTCTGGGACATTGCATTCAGGTCCTCTCCAAGGTAGCTGTCGCAGGCAGAATAATGTCCACATCCTGATCCTCACAACCTGGAAATGTGTTTTCTCACATGTCAAAAGGGACTTTGCAGATGTGATTAAACTGAAGTTCTCGAGGCGGGGAGATCATCCTGCATTATCTGGGTGGGCCCAATGGAATCACAAGGGTCCTTTTAAGAGGATAAAGCAGGGTCAGAGTTAGGGAAGGAGACATGATGGTGGAAGTGGGGGTCGGAGTGCTGCAGCCGCAAGCCAAGAAATGCAAGCAGACTCTAGAAGCTGGAAAGGTCAAGAATGGATTCTCCCCTGTGGCCTCCAGACGGAATGCAGTTCTGCAGACTGACACCTCGATTTTGCCCTGTAGGATCCATTTCGGACTTCTGGCTTTTAGACTTGTACCATAATAAATTGGTGTTGTTTTGAGCCACTAAGTTTGTGGGAATTTGTTACAGCAGCAATTGAAAACTGATACAGTAGCCAAAGCCTCACTCCTCTAATTATCAAATTCTGCTCCAACTGAATAGCTCTCCACCCCAGGCCCTGAACGTAGCTTTTTGTCTCCGACTTTGTTCACTCTCTTTCTCTTTACTGTGAGTTCCACTCACCCTCACCTCTCACCCCAGTTCTCTACACATATCCTTTCTCATTCTGCTCAAGTCGACTCCTCTTGTGTTTCTTTACAGCCATGTCATTCTCCAGTGATCCCTCTGAACTTGTTCTCATGACTTGGCTGGCAATTCATCATGTGCTACCTTATCACAGATCTCTCAGGAAAATGTTTTAGGCAGAAGGAATAGCATGTGCAATGGCCCTGAGGCAGGCACGGATGTTGCATATTTGAAAACAGAAGGAAGGCAAGCCACATGGTTGAGTGAAGTGGAAAGTGTTAGGAGATAGGATCAGAATGCTTGACCAGGGTTGGATCATGGCAGACCTGGCTGACATGTGCACAGCATGGGTTTTATTTGTGCATCGGGAAGCAAATGGTTTACAGTAGGAGGAAAAAAAAAAACCCATGATCTATGTTTCCAGATCTAGAGAATGGAATTCAGGGCGCAAAAGTAAAAGAAGAGAGGCCAGGCAGGAGGCTATTTCACTTGTCCTGTCAAGGGAAGATAGTGGCTTGAGCTAAACTTGTGGCAGTGGAGTGGGGAGAGATGGGTAGATTTCTAAATTCTTTGAGCCAACTTTCCTCTTCTTTAAAATCCAAATAATAATATTCACTTCAGATATTAGTTATAAGAGTTAAATGAAACAATGTATAACTGCACCTACCATGGTGTCCAGCCTATAGAAGGGCCTCAGTGAATGTGAATGCCTTTTTCTTCTCTTGTGTCCAAGACACTGAAAAAACCGGAGGTTTTCCAAAGGAGGTATTCAACAAATATCTGCTATTCAATTGTATTTCCCTTGATAAAAAAAAATGCACTTTTAAACCAGCAACTTGAAACAAATTTCTGGATTGAAACACTATTTGCACAACTTCTTCTAACCCAGATGCCTCGAAGATTCTTGAACACATTTTGTGGGCATGCCTTGTTCACATGTGATCCGCTCCAACACCTCTGCATTGTGTGTCCCTGACTGGTAGTGATGGTGTTGGGCGGTGGTGATGAGAACCATCAAAGATGTTTAATTGCTAACAAAGTTGTTGACAGCAAATCTTTTTTTCTGGAGAAACAAGAATGCATCTGTGGAATCTCCCCAGCCCCTCTCCTATCTTTTAAAAATACCTCTTCACACGTCTCTTAATGTTGTTTAATATTTTGACATAGTAGGACCAGTGAGTCCTACATAGAAAATTAAAAGGAAAAAACACCACAGCAACTCACGTTGTCTGCTTAAATACAGAGGTGCTAGAACAGAGGTAACTACATGAAAATGAATTTTGTGCCATTGCTGAAGAATGCAGATTGACTTAGAAATAGCAAGGCACTTGCATCTTCTTCTAGAAAATTTTAGTTGGCTTCATGTGTCCCAAAAAGAAATACAGAGGACATTTTTCATCTGAGAAGGATCGCACAGCTGTCAGACCCAGTCACGTTCTTCTTTTCTTCTCCATAGATAAGGGATCTGTGCCATTGCAATCATTTAAAGCAAATAGTTCACCCTAAGACGTGATGTTTCATTCTAGTTCATTGATAGTCAGGGCACATTTCCCAGATGCTCAAAGACGGATGCCAAATTCTTGCACTTCCCCCTAAAGTAAGTGCAAAGTGTGACTGAGGTAAAAAAATTCTAGTCAGGTTGAATCAGTTGCCTGTGTGAACTTTAGACTATTTTAATTCGAAATGAAAATTTTCTTAGTCTTTTAGATCCTAGTTTTATTTCTCTTGGCAACTCTAAATAGGTTCACTTTCAAGGATCTCTTGATTACCCCCAAAGTTTAAGTTTTACCCTTAAGCTCCTGACATACAGTCCTATCTCTAGGACTTTACCTGTTGGCAGAAACCATGTAGACTCATAAATGCTTTTTCTTCTTTTGACAATTTGGCCACGATCATTTCTTTTTTCTTACAGATGAACTAATGTGTCATTTGTAAGTTTTATTCTTTACACAATGTCTTCATTCTAATTCTTTGGGGGGAATTAACTTTCTGTACAACCTTTATTGAGAGTATTAAAATAAGTTTCAGCCAGATGCCTTGTTATTTAAGACAGGCCACTCTGAAAACACATAGAATTAGTATCTAAAACACTAGCGATTTTTCCCTATATATAATTTAAAATGTCGAAACAAAATTAAGAATGAGTAGCCACGGTAGAAAGCCCACAGTTTTAAAAGGACCACTGCTTCCCTCATTTCGTTTGATCCTCGTTAGATGTTATTTAAAATAGCATGTGAAAATATGTACAGGAATGAGAAAGTGTTGCATCATTAAGAAACAGCTGGTAGAGCTGAATGTCCACAGCACAGAGGGCTGTATACAGGAGGGGTGGAAGCGGGAAGGTGTGTGCTGGCAGGAGATGAAACGGGAACAGCAGGAGGGACTTGTTACGCTGTACTAATGATGCGGAGCCCTTGACAAAAGCTTTTCGCACAGCAGTGACTACTCAGGTCACATGGTGTGGAGACTGGACCGGAGGAAGATGAGATGGGAAGACCACCAAAGAGGCTATTGCAGTGTCCTGGTGAGAGGTCACAGGGCCAGGACGAAGGCAGTGGCAGAGGAAGGGGAAATGGAAGTTGGATTGGACAGATATTTCTGATTTTTGTGTGAAAACTGGGGAAGAAGGAGAAGTCCAAGATGATTCTAAGTTTCTGCATCGGACTTCTGGCCACCATGTGCTGAGCTGTGCCCATGTCCCCCTCTCAGTATCTTATGTACCCAATGCCATTTCATCTTCTAGTGTCCCACAACGCTGTAGTATTATCTCTATTTTGGGGGACAAGGAATTGAAGAGATAAAGAAACTTGTTCAAGATCACACAATTAGTGATTTTGAGGTAGAATCTGCACCCATGTCTGTCTGACTCTGCTAGCAAAGTCTGGGTTCTAAACACATGTGGATAGAAGATTAATTTAAAGAAGGAGAAGAAAGTTCGTGGTGGTGGTGGTGGTTCGCCTTGTTTTTGGGGTAAAAAAATAGGGGAACAGAGACTTGATTTGGGCATGCTGCCTTTGAGGTAACTGTAGGACAGCCGTGTGGAAATGTCTGGAATCCGCACACAGTCTCCAAATGAAGCCCTGGTAATTGCCTCCCTCCTCCAGGGCATGCCATATACTTGGAAACGGTATTTATATCGTCTTTCCGTCTGCCATTGGCTGAACTCGTTTTTTTTTTTTTCTTTTTTACTTTTTGGTGAGAAGGAACTTCTTCATAATTTCCTCCTTTTTTTCTTTTAATTGTGCTGGACTCACTTATTCTGAATGAAAGGAACAGATAATACTTTTGTTCTGCTGTATTTTGTGTGCAAAAATTTCATTTTTTTTTAAAGAGGCCTGAAAACTTGATGAACTTATGAAATGGAAGAATTTTGACTTCTGCTTTACAAGTGGTGAGGTGCTGCTTTTTGTTTCAGATATTCACTACAGCTTTCTGGTTGCTTTTGGCAATAAATATTAGAGTGTTGTCATTTTGTTTTTATGTGAAAGACCATAACTTATGTAGTCAAAGGGAAATCCTTGCCAGTGTATCGGCAAGTTTCAGTATTTAGCCATGGCAGAGGTGACTACCCCTGAAGCAAAGAATAATTGACATCCCTCATCCCAGGAACATCAGTGGAACCTATTGGGACCATTTGGTGTTCAAGGTGCACAAAAATAATGTTAAGAAGTTCACGAACACCCAGGTAATATTAGCATAGTCATGTGGTCAGAAAACACTTAGGTAATATTGTTATCACTGTATCAGAATGTATGTATTAAAAACTTAGGTCTGTGGAAATATAGATTAATTCTTATTTGACAAATTAATGAACTTGGGCTGCTGCATGAAAATGACATTTTTCCCTCTGCTGTTTCCATTTGCAGGTTTCGGCATGGAGGCAACCCTACTGCTGGTGGTTGGCTTTTCCCATACCAAAGGGGTGGCCATCTCCTTTCTGGTGCTTGCCGTAGGATTTAGTGGCTTTGCTATTTCAGGTAAAGTGTCCTTTGGGTTTCCAAATCTTGTCTATGGATTCAGCAAGTCTTGGGAGGAAGGAAGTCCAAGGATATTGTATTAATAGAACCTTCTTTCAGTAGCCAGGCCATTCCCAAGGAGCAAGACCACTGCCTAGAGAATTTCTGTAAGATCACTGAGCACTGGGCTTAGGAGCCCAGTCGAGCTGGGATTGTCCCCACTTATGTCGTCATGGGAAAAGTCACAAAATGCCTGTGACCCCTGTGAAGTCCAAGCATGTCCTGGGTGAAGTGGACTTTCCTACTTCAGCCCAGGTCACCCTCCCTAGGAGAGGCTCCTGTGACTTTCAGTCCTCACCCGCTGCTAGAGAACTGCTAATGTCAGCTCAAATGACGATGTCACTTGGCATATAGTCATAGAATCAGAAGGTTTTGTTTTTTAGAGTGAAAAACTTCTTCAGATATTTTCCTACTCCATTGCCCTCATTTTCCAAGCAAGAAATGCAGGTCCAGAGAGGGGAAGTGATTTTCAGAACAGGGTAGAGCAGGTGACAGTCATAAGGATGATGATGTGAGCGGACGCTGACCAAGCACAGACTCTGTGCCGGGACTGTTCAAAGCCCTCTGTGTGTGAAGCCCCGTCACTCTCACTGCTAGCCCAGGGGAGGTCAGTGATTCACAGGAGCAGAAACCAGCCTTCCTTATGGGAGAAGCCAGAGTACAGTCACAGCATGTCATAAAGACTTGAGAAGCTCCCTATGTGAAACTAGGTGAAAGAGTGAAATTCAGTTGTGTGTCTCTCTTTTAAACATCGTAATAGTAAAAATTGTTTCTTACAGAAATGTTTTCATATATTGCATCTATTTCATAACATTGTGAAGCAAGTACAACTATCACTATTTTGCTGATATTTACCTAAAGCTCAAAAGATTTGGGTATTTTCCTAATGTCGCACAGTTGGCGGCAAAAAAATAAAAGAACAGAACAGTTTTGCCTGGCTCTAAGCCTGTGCCCTTGCCATTGCTCCAGGCTGCCTTAAATATCAAATAGAGTGGTAATGTCCCAGGACAGAAAAAATATGGCACCTCTGGTCTAAACTACCCAAAGACATAGGGGGTCGTTGTATCTATCAAAATAAACAGAACTGATGAGTAGTTAAATTAGAAAAAAATGTCTATGTTAAAAGTAGCTTGCAGCTAAGAACTTAGGTTTGGAGGTGCATAAACCTGGGTTTGAGGCCCTTCTTTACTACTTATTATTTATAAAAGAAAACATTTGCTAAATTATTAAGATTCTCAAGCCTCAGTTTTCTCACTCAGAGATTGGAGAGTCGTAGCAGCAAGTGCACAGGGTTCTTGGGAAGCTGAACAGAGATAATTCATGCATTCTCTCACACTTCCCATGAGTTAGGCACTGTTCTTGGCACTGGGGATGTTGCAGTGAAAAAAATGAAAGATTCTACCCTCATAAAGTTTGCATTCTAGTGGAAATAAAGCCCCTAGCTTTATTTATGTGAAGCCCTTAGCACAGTGCCAAATGCACAACAAAATTAATACGTATTCACCATTATTGTTCGGTTATTATGTACTGCAGCCCAGTGCTTCTCAAACTTTACCATGCATAGAAGTCACCCTAGGGTCCTGGAGGATGCAGGTTCAGAGTGGGGCCTGAGGGTCTGCGCTTCTAGCAAGCTCTCCAGCACTGCTGCTGTGGGGGGGGCCCCACTCTGAGTGGCAAGGATAGAGCAATCATGACTCGCTTCCAGTAGGATATAGAGGAACACCTTTCCTCGATAACTTTGAGACGCGAAAGAGATCCATATCTTGTCCCCAGGTAGATTGAAATGTTCAGGTTCACGTTGCTTCCTTTCTTCGATTGCTAGTTTTCACAGTCAGAAAGAGAAACTTAATACCCCAAATCATAGCAGCTGCTTTTTTTTAAAGGCCTTACTCCATGCTTACCACTTTATAAACATGACCTCATTTAATTCCCATCGCAACCTGATGAGAAGGGTATGGCTACATCCATTTTATTGGTGAGGAAATTGAGGTGTGACTTAACTTGCCCAATGAAGCTAAGAGGCTGGGGTTGGAATAAAGGTCTTTCGGACCCAACAGTGACATCATGGGAGGGAATGTGGCTATGGGGTAATAATTCCTAAGGATCTGCTGTCTGTCACCTTTCTAAGGGACAAATATGGATATTAGGGAAGACTATTTGGCACAATTCAGGAGCTGATTATAGACAAGACAGCTGAGATAGTTGAGGTTACAAAGATGCAAGGGATGAGAGATATCTGTTTGGGGAAATGTCCTATGTACAGAGCAGCTTGTGTGCTATTTTTTTCATCTGCTGCAAAACTCTATCAATATCTCAGTTTCTCAGTGATTCCCCAGGATTGTGCAGCTAGAAACCTAAATGGCTTTTCTCACATTATCTTTAGCTGAACACAGATGCCCAGAACAGAATACTCAACAATCATATTAATTGCTTCTTATCTCTGGGTTCTTTTCTAATAAAGTATATATCACATTCAAATCAACAGTAAGATTAATTAATCTTTCAGCTGTTTCATATTCTGATTGTCTGGCACTTTGATCTGAAAAAGAAGGTATGTTTATTACCCAAAAAAGATTTTCTCAAAAATCCTCCATGAATGGAGGTAGGAAAAACAAACCAACTAACCCAATGCACCGGATGAGACAAAAAAAATTTGAATCCTGTTTTCAGGTTCTTTGCACAGAATAGAGAATTAAAAAGCCAAGCAAAACCAAGCGAAGGAAACAAAGACAGGAATAAACAAAACCTAGAATCCCCTTGCCACAATTTCAGTACTTCAAATTGGCAACTAATTAAAAAACTATTTATTGAGCAGCTACTGCGTACCAAGCACTTTGTGAGTTCTGGGAAGATGGTGATAAAGAAGACAGGTGGCTGACCACCAGGAAAGAGCATGCGTGTTGGCTTCCACCTGTATGTACTATGCGATCAACAGACATGATTTAACTTAATTCCTACAACTTTATAAGAGTGGTTATCCCAGTATACATGAAGAAACTCAGGTTCAGGAGGTTTAAATCCTTAGTCAGGTTTGCATCTCCATTAAGCAGCCAGAACTGAGGTCTTCCTGACTCTAAAATGCACCCCTGCAGTATACTGGCAAAATTGGCTTCCAGCGCCTTAGGTCTTCCTCATTCGTGGCCTTGCCCTTCCCTGCCTTCACACCTCCGCCTGCCTTCGTTCCACTCGTTCTTCTTTCCTGATAAATGGACTAACAGTGAGGTGCTGGTGACATTATTTCACCACTTCCAGCAGCAGCATCTTTTGATAGGAGATCTCAAGGACAGGGGGCTGCATGGCGGTGGTAGTGAGCGCAGCCTGGCTGCTTGCCAAGGGCTCTCGCATGCGTATGTCCCCCTGAGTCTGATATCACAGGTGAGTAGTAACAGTAAATTATCCCCGTATTGGAGATGAGGAAACAAAGTCTAAAAAGTTAGTTGTCTGTCTACTGAAAATAAGATTCAAAGCCAAATTTGCAGACGTTTTCTTGAGAAATAAATCAAGTAAGTATATGAAAGCTATATTTCATAAATTCCAAAGGGTTCTGTCAATGTTGGTGCAAATATTTATGATAGAAAAGCCCTCTTTTCGTGATGCCATATGGCCACTGAAACAGGCTGACCCATGGCTGCCTTTTAAGAGAGAGTAGGGAGCTAGGAGCGGGTTATTATGAAGCATGGTTTGGTTTTAATCACCCTGTGTGGGATTATGTGATTATTTACTCTGAATAAATGTGATGCATTTTCAATATTGCCCCAAACACCATATTTTGGAGTTCTGAACCTACAAGGTACAGATGCCATAATTCCGTCCCCATGGAGAGCCCATGGTAGACATTGCTAATCAATTGCAGCATTGTCTACCGACGCTGCTTTGTGCAGACAGAGCCTGACAATCCCGAACCCAATCTCTTGGTCTAGGAGCTGATATACATCAATCAAATATTAGAGGAAACCAATAGATTGATGAAGGTTGGGACAAGCTAAGTATTTTCCAAAGTGTATTTGGAATTCTATTCTTGACTCTGATTTTGAGGTTTTGGCTTCACTGTAGGTTTTAATGTCAACCACCTGGACATTGCGCCCCGCTATGCCAGCATTCTTATGGGCATTTCAAATGGAGTGGGAACCCTCTCTGGAATGGTCTGCCCCCTCATTGTCGGTGCAATGACCAAGCACAAGGTAATGGTCTCCTCTGTGGCTGTGGGTTACAGTATCGGAGGACTGAAGCGCTACACAAACTTGAGACTTCAGGGCCCTGCGCCAGCCTCTAACTGTGTGTCCTTGATCTTGACCGAGTCAGTAAAACTTCTTTTTTTCTTTTCTTTCTTCTTCTGTTTTCAAAACCATTGCTTGTTGCTGGCACCCGGGGCTAATTGTTGTTTTGTTCCACTTTTCTCAATTGAGAAATTAAAGGTTGGGGAAGAGGTGTGAAGGCCGTAGAGACTGTTTAGAGACACAAAGAAGAAACTGAGGCAATCAACTCAGGATAAATGAGTTACCCAAGATCGTTTTATAATTCTAAGTGATTAAACTTTATACCCTATTTCTATCTATTGCTTAGCGTGTTCCAGCATAAAAGTATTAGTGCTCTTATACTTCCTTGTTAAGAAGAAAATAAACAAGACATTAATGATCCGTTCCAAGAATGTACAAGGTGTGGCACTCAGTTACTGAACCTTTGTGTATTTAGAGTAGGATGGGTAATAGAGGAAGATCACACGATCCTTCCAGAGTTCATTTACGGCCACATGATTTCTTTATCTTTGTCACTGAAAGGGTTTCGGTATGCTGCTTTCTGCAAATAAGAATTTTTTGGTACACCGGGATTCTTACTCAATTATTTTCTTTAGTTGGATAGCCTATTATAAATATAACTTCAGAAATGTTTCCAGCTTTTTGGAGAAAAAAGTGTGAGATAACTTTTCTTCTTGACAGAAAAGAAAGGTGGGATTTGAGGACTTTATAGGCAGAGGATTTACGTTTTCCCTCTCTGTTCACGAAAGGATAGGGTTGGCAACATGACTATTAAATCCCAGATATACTATCTTTCCCCCACTTTAAACAAAAATTCTCATTACTTTTTGATTTACTGTTTTTTACCTAGAAAATATGAATATAAATAAGCTATTGGCAGTCAAAGGTGAACACTTTAATGGCTCAAACATTGTCATGTATCCAACAGCAGGCAAGAAGGATACCTCTGATATTTAAAATGGTGGGTTCCTAAATTAAGTTTAATTGATCTTACTATGTGAGAGGAAACCCCATTTGGGCATTTAAAAAAGCTATGCAATGGTGCTGCATGTTGCTTATTTTAAAATGTATTTTCTAAATTAAAAAATGCATATTCATTGTAGCTTCTAATATTCATATTCATTGTAGTCATTTGTTAAATTATTCATTTAAATTAGGCTCAGATCCTGGATGCCTCTTCTGACACATGTCCTCCAACGAACACAGCATTGCTTTTGGGGTGGGCAAGTGCTTTTGTCCCAGGGGAGGCCTCCAGGACATACTGTTAACCTCTGGTTTGGGTTAAAACATTAATTGGCACTTTATTTCTTTGTTCAGACCCGTGAAGAATGGCAGAATGTGTTCCTCATAGCTGCCCTGGTGCACTACAGTGGTGTGATCTTCTATGGGGTCTTTGCTTCTGGGGAGAAACAGGAGTGGGCCGATCCAGGGAATCTCTCTGAGGAGAAATGTGGAATCATCGACCAGGATGAATTAGCCGAGGAGACAGAACTCAACCACGAGAGTTTTGTGAGTCCTCGAAAGAAGATGTCTTATGGAGCCACCACCCAGAATTGTGAGGTCCGGAAGAAGGAATGGAGAGAACAGAGGGCAGCGACCCTTGATGAGGAAGAGCCGACATCTTACCAGAATGAAGAGGGAAACTTCTCAGATACATCCTAATGAATGAGAGGCACTTCTGTCTTCTCACCTTAGAACCAGAAAGTATCCATACCTATTGCCTTCCCCATAGCCCACCTGGCCAGAAGGTCAAATATGGGGACCCTGGAGGGAGGAAGGGGGAGGGGAGGAGATTTAATCCACAATAGAGAAGAGAGAAATATCTTTCACTGACACTTTATAGGTATGGAGCTTGCCCTCAGTTGATAATACGTACATGCATATTTTAGATTGGCAGTTGACCCTTCTCTTAAAGAACTGAGCTTATTCAGAGAGGAATGACTAGAAGAATCAGGGAAACAATACCATGCTGTTCAAAGAAATATTGAAAGAAATGGGAATTTCTTTCCTCCTTGGCCTGGAGGACAGTGAACAAGAGTTGCCACCATATCTCTGAGGGCAGCCATGCGGAGGAGGGGTTCCCATGCTGTGCCAGGTGCTTTGTAAACAGTCTTATTTAATCTCCACGCCTCTGTGACAGACATTTCTTATCCCCCTTTTACAAATAAGGAAACTAAAAGCAATAAGAGATTACCTCACCCAAGGTCATTCTCCCAAGGCCAGTGCTGAGATTGGTAAAGCCCCAGTTTTAGGGAAAAAGATTTCTGCTCAGTGTAGCATGGACATTTTTAATAATTAAAATTAAAAATGAAATGAGTTTTCTGGGTGATTCCCTATTTTGGCAGGTGTGGGGGATGGGAAACATTTGGACTGATGTGGATTCAAACATTGCTTGAGGGTCTAGATTCAAAGACATTTAGTATCCTACATTATCCAAAGAGTCAAATGGTTCTGTGAATTCATAATTTTTTAAATGGTAAGGGTCACAGACTATATTAGAGATGGAAATTAAACAAAAAGAAAGCTAAGCAAAAAAGCCAAATTTCCAGGAATCTGATGGTCAGAATAGCTGAAAAAGAGGTAAACAAGGGATTGGTTATTAAATTTCAACTGTCCGTAATATCAAGAATGTGGTTAAGTAATGTTCCAAATTACTTATAAACCTTTAAGACATTTACTAATTTAATAAGTAGGTTCATGTGTTTTTATTAGGTAAAATTCTCCCGAAAGTGTCTTGTGTTTTAAAAAGTGTATGTCTTTAGCCTTTTCTGCTGGGGATTATATTAGAAAGTTTAATCAAATTATAAAAAATTATGATTGAAGTATTCGTACTGACTCTCTTTGGAATGATAGCATAGTAGTAGTTATACAAGGAAATACTAGAATGAAAAAATCTGGGACAATTAAACCTATAGTTAGTGTTGAAAAATTCATCTTTACATAAGGCAGTGACATGAGTATTCTCTAGATATATTTGAAATTTTAATGTTGGCATGTAAAGGGTTATTTGAAAATAAAACTATTTTCCTGTTCATTTGTTTTGAAAATTTTATTTCTACTTTCAGAAGAAAAATATAGTATCTTGGAAAAATTATATGTTTACTTGTAGTTTATTAAAGTGTTTTTCCTAATTTCTCCTATATGTATTTCTGGTCCCTACTTGTACCAGTGGAGTTGTAGTGTATTTTATTAAAAAAAATAACCTTGGGAAAAAAATTGTCTGACTCTTCATTAAATAATATTCTTTATATCACTAGTATACAATTTATATTATCAAACATCTTTAAATCTCTTTAATGAGTTAATCCATGTAAGTCCCTTAGAATAGTTCCTAGCACATAGAAAGTGCTCAATAGCTATGCTCATCATTATCATCTTTTAACCTTTTTTAGAACCTTTCAGTTGAAAAGAAAGCACGCTATGTTGTTTTTATCCATTAGCCACAGACCTTATTGTGAAACTTGTGCTGTTTTCTAAGTAAAAATATTAGAAATTTATGATAGCCAGTGTTTTATTTTCTCTTGTGTTAATAAAGTCAAATAACTATGTAAAGTCAAATAACTATATTAAAAAACATCACAATAAAGTAGTATTGTGGATTGTGACAAAAAGTTGTATTTGTTCCATCATTTGGAGTTGGTGTCGCATGCAGAAGTGCCACATTTTGCCCATATCTTGTTCTCATAGTATGTATTTTTTTTTAAAAAAACAGGAGCCCTGAATCATGATGTAAAAAACTAGAAAACATCTTATTTTGTTGTGATGGGTTTTTCTCTGTGTAGGTTGCATTGGACAAATAATTACATTTTAACACCAGACAGATGCAGTTTGCAAGTCATTGTATATTTTGCTGCAAATGTCCATTTGTAGAGCAACCCTTAGAGGCAGATCATTGATTCTAGCAGGAATGGAAGGAGGCCCGAGGGCTTGAATTCTTGAGACAAGAAAAGTCTGATGGCCTTTTCCAAACAATGCAAGTTTTGGAGATTCTTGAATATGAAAAAAATATTAATTATGCAAGAAATAATGGTCCATTTGTTATCCCTGCCTGGATGTTAAATTCAAGAGGTAAAAATTGGAACCTATTATTTATATTTTGCACTCCCTCCTCCCAACCCCAACAAACTTATTCTTCTGTTTCTGTTCATCACATCATCCTTTTGTTCAAGCTAGAATTCTTACAGTCATATTTTACCGCTTAAAAAAATTTCCTTTTCTCTCTTCCCTGCCAAGTTAATTTAATTTAATTTACAGTCTGTAGATCCATGTCTTACATCAGCTTTGGAAAATTCTCAGCTATTGTCTCTTAAGGTATTGCTTTTGCTCCATTCTCTACTGTTTTTCTAAGAGTTCAGTTAAAAGTATTCTAGATTATATGCAAGTCTCTGAATATCTCTTCTATGTTTTTTAGCCTTTTGCCTATATATGTGTCATTCCAGATATTTTCTTCTGACTAATTTTTCAGTTTCTCACTTATTTTTATATTTATTACTTCAGGGAGGCCTAACAGGGAAAAATCCACCCATTGTGTTCTTAATTATTAGTTATTGTATTTTCAGTTCTAGAATTATTATTAGTTCTCTTTCATTTCTGCTATGTCTTTTAAAAAATATTTCCAGGCCAGGTGTGGTGGCTTGTGCCTGTAATCTTAGCACTTTGGGAGGCCTAGGTAGGAGGATTGATTGAGGCCAAGAGTTAAAGACTAGCCTGAAGAAGAGTGAGATCCTGTTTCTACAAAAACCAGAAAAATTAGCTGGGTGTGGTGGTGTACACCTATAGTCCTAGCTACTCAGGAGACTGAGGCAGAAGGATCGCTTGAGCCTGAGAGTTTGAGATTGCTGAGAGCCATGATGATGCCGCTGCACTCTAGCCTAGGCAACAGAGCTAGACCCTGTCTCCAAATAAATAAATAAATAAACTCCAGTTCTCTGCTAAAGGACTATGCTATATGAATTTCAATCATATATTTTATAGTAAGCTAATTGCTTTAAAGTCTGATCAATGTCAATATTTGGAGATCATGTCATTCTGTTCCTCTTTTCTGATGGTTTTGCTGTTTCTTGTTTGTATTATCTTAGCTGGGTCTATGCCTGGTTTTCTTTGATTATATCAGACATTGTATTTGAAAGACTTTTCGTAGAAATAATTTTAGTCTTAAAGATAATGCTTTTTTTTCCCCCTCCAGGGAAGTTATTGTTTGCTTCTCCCAGCAGCACAAGGCATTAACAATCTGGGATCACTTAAGTCCAGTTGAAGGGCCTGAGAATTCCAGGCCGCCCAGGTGACTTGAAGCCGACAGGCTGTGCGAAGGCTCCTCTACTTCCAGTTCAGCCTTGCTTACTCCTGCAGCCCACACTGCTGTGTTTTCGCCAGATTCCAAGTTTTGTCCCCACACCAGGCTATCACATACTGGCCTTGTCAGAATTAACAAATGCTTCCAGGTAAAAAGTGGCCTCAAATGTTGAGTTCACTTCTCTGGATTTTCATCTTCTCTGAAGGTCAAATGGTAGCCTGGAAATTTTTCACTACCATGCAGGTCTTCCAATGCTTTTGAGTAGAATTTAAAAAAAAAAAAAATGCTTTGTTTTGCTTTCCTAGTGTGAAGGTTGGTCTGAATTACCTAGTCTGCTATTAACGGACACTGACATTGCTTAATTTTATCTTCACAAATTCTCTCAAAGGGACCTATTTCTCTAGGGATAGTGTGACAATAAATTAAACCCCAAATCCAGTGATTTAATACAGCAAATGTTTAGTTCTCTCTTGTTTTACAGCCTGAATGTGGGTTAGGTTGGGGTGGGTTAGAGGAGAGGCTTGTTCCAGACAGTCACTGAGGTATTCAGGACTGACTTTTCTCCATTCACCATCTCGTAGTTAACTATTTGGAACATATAAACTCCGACATCACCACGAAAGGGGAAGGGAGAAGGAGGCACACAGGGTCTTCACTGCTTCACTTAGAAATAACGCTGTCACTTTTGGTCCCTGTCTATTGACCTACACTAGCCACGTAGCCCTAACCTAACTTCGAGGGTAGCTAGGGAGTAAAAGGGAGCATGTAGATTAGTGAGTAAGTACTAATTACATCTGCCACCCAGCTCTAGCCTTGTTTCAGGGTCTTACTATCTCTCACTTAGCATGTTGAAAGAGTCTCTTCACCCCAAGTGTCATAAATGGTGTGATGCTGCTATGTGACATTCTGGGAGATCTGTGTCCCAGGCCTTATACCTAAGCCCTCTCCATACATAATCTCATTTATTTCTCAAGGCAACCCAGCTGAAAAGGCTCAATGATTTATTCTCAAGTGTTTATCAATAAATACATGATATCTCAGAGCAGAATTTAAATTCAAGTCTCTAAAGGCCATATTTTAATCTTAATCCTTAATTAAGATGAATAATTTCATCTTATTCTTAATTTTTAAATTCTTAATTTAACATTAAATCTAATCAAGATTAGATACATATTTTAGTCTAATCTTAATTAAATTATAATCTTAATTCTTAACTTTTAATCTGTTCTCCACAGCTTTTCTTGGCTGGCAGTGTTTCCAGACAAGGGTGTTCTCGAAGTCACGAGAATGCCCCAGTTATTTCAGTGAGGTGTGATGAAACTGATGGATGGAATGAGCCCTACCAGTTTAGTCCAGACTCCAGGATAGGGACAGGTGAAAAACCAGATGAACCTGTGAGATCCCTCTTCTCACCTACTGCTGGACTGGAGTGAGACTTGAGAACTTGCTGCATTTCCCCTATTTCCCTGGCTACACGTGTAGGTAAGATAGGATGATTGCACCCAACACTTGCTGGGCTTGTGTGTATTGGGGGCGGGAGGTTTGCCAGGGGGCCGAATTTTTCCCAGGCATCCCAGGTAAGGAAACAACACTGTCCAGCCACTCAGTACATGCCTGCTTAGAATAGGTGCTCAATGGATACGTTCTTCAAAATCTGATGTGATGTTTAAGGAAGATTGTGCTGGTCATAGCACTCAAGTTGACTTGTTAAACAGGACAGATTAAATGTCAGTATTTGTATCTGCTTTCTAAAATTATAAATTTTTTAAAAACCGCATAAACTTGCCAGGATGATGTGAAAGAAGGAGAAAAGTCACATTTGGGAAGCTGAATGGGGATGCCTGAGTCTTAACTGACTTCAGCAGAATCCAGTGAAAACAGAAGGCAGCTGTTTCATGAAACCACACCCAGGAAAGCGGCAACATGGACGGCGCCAGCACCAGGTACCTCTGGAGGACGGAATGAGGGGAATGGAGTGGGGTTGGAAGAGGAGGGCTGGAGACATAGGATTGGTTGAAAGTTAGGGGTGTCAGATTTAGCAACCCTGTTAAAAGTGCATGGAAGGAACACTTATAACCCCAGAGTCTCTCCCACCAGCTCAACCAAGAAAATGCACCTCTCCATACCTAGTGGAAGATGCGAGGTGTGTTTTCAGAATGGGGAACTCCGGACTCAAGAAAATCCATCATAGCTGAATATTAGCTCCTAAAGTTAGAGATTTTAGTCTATTTTGGTTATTGA
This sequence comes from Avahi laniger, assembly GCA_963575035.1. Classification (NCBI taxonomy): domain Eukaryota; kingdom Metazoa; phylum Chordata; class Mammalia; order Primates; family Indriidae; genus Avahi; species Avahi laniger. The sequence continues at coordinate 25,444 of CAUYSK010030618.1, forward strand.
TGTATCTTGAGTACCTAGAGAGGTCTAGCACTTAATAGCCATTTAGTAAATATTTGTCAAATGAATGAATGGATGAATGAACTTTATTGAACACAGGGAAATTAATTAAAAGTTTTCATGCTGTGCACTGAAAACTTCCCAGTCCTTTCTTGGGCTGACCTTCCAAAATGCTGCCAGTCTGACTCAAATCCCCTTGGCAAGGGAATTAGAGGATTCGTGGGGTGAGGTATGGGAACTTGCATGCTAGGAAAAAGGTCTTACAGCTATTGACATTTGGGGGTTTCCCCATCAAAATATGCAGATCCCTGCCCAATCTTTCTATGGGGCCTAGCCACCAAGCTTTTCCCAGAGGAATAGAAATCCTATTATTTATTAATTCATTCACTCACTCATTGAACAATTAGCACCCATAAGGAACACCTCAATTTTTGAACACCTATAATATTCTAGGCATCAGGGATAGAAAATAAGTGAATGAAATAAGTCTTCGCTCTTATGGATCTTACATTCTAGAGGATAGACATGAAAAATAAGGCCACTGACTAGTAAATCCAGGACCTAGTCTGCCAGAGAGCGCTAAGAACAAATATAAAACAGGTAAGGGGGATGGGGGTGTGAGGCTGGTGTTAGGTCGAGCGTTCAGGGGTAAAGTTACCATGAGCAGAGAACTGGAGGCAGTAGATTGGGGCAAAGGGTTCCAGGCAGAGGCAAAAGCAAGGACAAAGCCCTGAGGTGGGGACATGCTGGGCAAATCTCAAGAACAGCAAGTCCCTTAAAGTGGTCAGATTCTGGACATATTTTCAAGGAAGAGGAACATTTACTAAGAAGCAGGAGACCAGAGAGGAGCAGGATTTGTCGGGGAAGGAATTGGGAATTTTGACCTGATTGGTTTTGGAGTTTTACTTGCCAGTTGATATCTAAGTGGAGATTTCAACTGGGCAGTGGAAATACTGTCTGGAATTCAGGGCAAAAGTCAGAGCTGGAGCTATAACACTTGTGAGTCATCATATCACATCGTTGTCACATAAGGCCAGGAGATGAGATGAGATTATCAAGATTCCGGTGCAGAGAACATGACTGAGCCCTGGGGACACTCCTGCATAGAGAGATCAGGAAGATGAATAGAAACTAGCAGAAGAGATGGAGAAAGCAGGTAGGGAATGGGGGAACCCAGAGAGAGTGGCGTCCATGGCCGAGTGAAGCCAATATGGTGTGGAAGAGGGAAGAGAGCACGGTCAGTGTGTCAAAGCTTCTGCTGGGTCAAGTAAGATGAGACGACATGCAGCTCATTGGCGACCTTGACAGGAACAGTTTCAGTGCAGCAGTGAGGACAAAACCCTGAATGGAGTGTGTTCAATAAAGGGTGGGATTTTTATTGTCTTCCTCTTGCTTGTGAACAGACAGCCAGGGATTGCCAGACAGTTCAGGAAAGTTTCCAACATGAAAGACAGAGGCCAACACGAGCAGGGAGAAAGGTGCTTGGAGGAAATCAGACATCACAGGGAGTAGAATAAATCTGAATTTAAAAGAGAAGAAAAGATATCACGTGCATGTGACAAAAACAGAATCCTATTTTCAAAAAAGGAAGATACATCCAGAGGAAAAGCAAATGGGGCTAGAGAAAATCTTGAGTCTGGGAGGTCATTTAGGAGTCTGTTACAATAACTTAGAAGTGAAGGCCTGGACCAGAATTTAGGCGATGGAAAAGGGGAAGAGAAGTGATAGAAAACATTAAAAGAATATTTTTTTTTCTAAAAAATGTAATATATGCTCCTTATAGAAAAGTTTTAAAATATAGATAAATATATTGGAGGGAATAAAAATTACCCTACTATTATAGCAGATATAATAACTTTTAACACTTAGGCACATATGCCTCCAGTCTTACTTCTATGCATATGCATTTTTGAACAAAATTGGGATCATACTGTATATATAGTTTCATATCCTGCCTTTTGCACTTAGCCATACATAATAAATTTCCATGTCTATAAATATTATTTGAGAACATGATTTAAAAAAATCACTGAGATATTATTTACATAAAGTAAAATGCACAAATCTTAGGTCTACTGCTTAATTTTTGCCCATGTAGAAATACACCTGTGTAACCACTCCCCAGTGGTAATCACTATTCTGATTTCTATGGTTGCCTCAACTGGAGCTTCATATAAATGGAATCATACAGAATCAGCTCTTTTGAATTCTACTTCTTTCTCTCAATATAGTATTTTAAAAATTGATCTGTGTTATTGTATTTACCAGTAGTTTGTTTTTTTATTTGTGCATAATATTACATTGTATGGATATACCCAAATTTATTTATCTACTCTCCTATTGATAGCCATTTGGGTTCTTTCTAATTTTTTTTGAAGGGGGCTATTGTGAATAAAGCCTCTATTATTCTTGTCTTTTTGTGAGCATGTTTATATTTTTCTACAAGTGGAATTGCTGGGTCACAGGGTAGGTATATGTTTAGTTTTATAGGAAACTGCCAAATAATTTTCTACAGTGCTTGGACAATTTTACTTTTCTACTTTTTTTTTGAGACAGGTTCTTGCTCTGTTGACTAGATTGGAGTGCAGTGGCACCATCACAGCTCACTGCAACCTTAAACTCCTGGACTCCAATGATCCTCCTGCCTCAGCCTTTTGAGTAGCTGGGACTATTGGTGTGCACCACCACATCCTGCTAATTTTCTATTTTTTTCGGTAGAGACGGGGTCTTGCTGTGTTGCTCAGACTGGTCTCAAACTCCTGACCTCAAGCGATCCTCCTGCCTTGGCCTCCCAAAGTGCTGGGATTACAGGCCTGAGCCACTGTATCCGGCCTTCTACCATTTATGAATACAAGTTTCACTTACTCCATATCCTTGCCAATGAGAATGTGACTTTAATGACCGAATGGTAGTATTTCATATTATACACCTAGACCAGTTGTTAGATGTTTAAATGTCAGTTGTTGGATGTTTCAGGCAATTTCTAAATTTTCACTATTATAAATAATAGTAAAGTCCTTGATTCTAAATCCTTGACTTCATCTATAAGAGATATTTTCAAGGGAAAATTAACCCAACTTTCCATTTCTATATTGTCTATCATTCTGTAAGTAACTGCTTCAATTTATTAGCAACAATAGCAGAACTGATAATGCAAATATGCAGCTCTCTGAAAAACAATTTCAAGGTGGCTTTGAAATGCATTCCTTTCATAGTCACATTCAAAGTGGAAAGATAACTGAAATTCCAGGGCTTGAAAACACTTCAAAGCCAGGCATAGTGGTGCCTGCCTGTAGTCCCAGCTACTTGGAGAATGAGGTGGGAGGACAGCTTAGGCCCAGGAGTTCGAGTCTAGCTTGGGCAGCACAGTGAGACCCTAGATCTAAAAATAAATAAATGAATAAGTAAATAAATAACACTTCAAACACACGAAGATCCCAAGGTAATAGTATCTCTCTCTCTTTCTATTTTCCCTCTTCTGTTCCCTGCCCTCTCCTGCCCTCTCCTCCTTTTTCCTCTCTCTCTCTCTCTCTCTCTCTCTGTCTCTGTCTCTCTCTCCCCCCCCTTTCTCTCCATCTCTCCCTTTCACTCTCCCTCTCTCCACATACACATATCCATTTATTTTTTCTGGATTCTGAAATAAAGTTCGAGTTAAGCTAAATAATGGTAACAAACCACTGACTTGAGAGAACTTTGACCCTTTCAGCCATTTTGCACGGCAGCTTTTGCAGAAACATGGCGACCTGGCTTGAGAGGAGCTGCCAGGTGGATCCACTTCCCTTTCCTCCTCAGCTTTCCCCAATGAAGCTGGATAGCACCATCTTTTGGCCAGAGCTCATGGCGGAGCAGGACTAACCCCTCTTACCAAAACTAGGGGAGGGGGCCAAGCTTTTCTGGCGAATCTCCCACTTTGCCACATATTTCATGTGGAGAGAGTGACACAGGGAAGGAGGAGCTACAACTGTCAGATCCTGAAGCTGGAGGAGCCACTGTTGTTCTGGCTGGTGTTGGTGTCGGAGTAGCTACCCCAGTGCCTTGAGGTGAGACCTTCAGAATTCTCAATTGGCTCAAGCATCTGGCTTTCTCTTCTCACCTTCTGTTTCCCCCGTGTAACTTCCTTTCTTTATTCTCTGTCATATTTCACCTGTCTCTTTCCTTTCATTTGGATTTATCTTCTCTTTCTTATCCTTCTCCACACTTCCCTACTTCTTTCTCTAATGTAATAGATTAACTGGAGGAGTTCGGCTTACAGTGGTGGAGTGGTCAGGTAGGTGAGAATATTTCCAGTTTATTTCTGTATCATCTTTTCCCACCATTCCAAGTAGTGACTGTAAGATATGGGAATCAAATAGATAAACTCATTTTGAAAGAACTTGCATAGTTTCCTATCAAGCCCTATAACTTCTGACTATAGTATGTAATAAAGCATGGTGATGAACACCCCCCAAAATAATGTTAACATCCTTCAGAAATTAATGGAAAACACGATGAGGTATTGTGAATAAATACCCATAAAGGCTGGTTACATATTATTACTTAAAGAACGATTTAAAAAATAATGCTATTTATATAACCCAAATGAATCTCATTTTTCTGCAAATCAAATAATTATGCACAGCAAGAGCATAATTACAGGCTTTTACTAATTACAGAACTTTTTCAAAGAATAGCTTTTTATGTTTTAAGAGTGCTGGTTGTTTTAAAGTTGTTACCAAGATTGCATGTGAAAGATCATCTTTCAGTCTTTCACATTTTCAAATGATGTAATACTTCCTTGATTATTTTAGCATAGCATAGAATCAAAACACCACAGTTTAGAGTTCACAGATATTTACTTTTTAATCTTCTTTAGGAACACATTTCATAATGAGTTCCTGCCCAAAATGCAATACTGGTTTTCATCAGATTTTTAAAATTCTAATCTTATCTGAAATGAGGTAAAAAGTCAAATAACTTTTGACTTTTTTGTTTAGTGTTCATGCTTTCACATGATTTTAATATGCTTGAGGATAAGCTTTCATTCTGAGGAAATAAGTTTAAGGCCCCCATGAGCCAACATATTCCTGTGAGCTGTACTCTCTCTCTCTCATGAAGGTCATAATATTTTTATATATTTTTGGAAAGATTGAAGTTCTTATGGATGATGAAACAAAATTGGTCTTTAAAACATAAAAATGTTATTTTGCTCCTCATTTAAAACTCCAAAGATTTCTATATTACTTGTCTATCATTGCAGAACACACCATCATTAAGTTTTTATGTTTTTAGAATACAAAACTATTTATTTGCCCACAATTTTATGGGTCAGCAATTTGGGTTGGGCTCAGCTAGATGGTTCTTCTGCTGGTCTCCCCTGGGTCACTATTGTGACTGTAGTCATCTTATGCCTGACTACGGTTGGATGGATTAGATAGCCCCATGGGCAGTTGATGCTGGTTTTGACTGGGGTGCCCTGGTTCTCCCCCATGTGTCCATTCATCCTCCAGTTGGATAAACTGGGATTTTTTACATCGTGAACTCTAAGCAGCATAGGACCTGTTGAGGCCAAGTCTCAGGTGTCCCACAATGTCACTTCTTCCACATTCTCTTGCTTACAAGGCAAGGCCCAGTTCAAAGAGAGGGAAAATAGACTTTACCTCTAGTCGAGAGGAGCCTCAAAGTTACATTGCAAAACAACATCCTTACAGGGATGCAAGGATTATTTGGTCATCTTTGCAAATGATCTACCACAGCTTCTGATCACAATTAGAATAAAAAACAAAGTTTTACTCTGGCCTACAAGTCCCTATGTCATCTGATGCCTACCTTCCTTTTCGATTTTGTATTATTCTATTCTTCCCTTTGTTCACTGGCCTTCTTTCTGTCATTCAAACTTACCTTGCAGCTCCCTCTGTCTGACGTGCTCCTTCCTCAAATCTTGGCTCCCTTTCACCACTCAGGTCTTGGTTCAATGTCATTTCCTCAGAATGTTTAAAGTTTCCTCTACTTTATTAACTACTTTTTATTTTTATTACTATATACACTTTTATCTATTTTATTACTCTCTGAAATTACCTTATCTTTAAAAAGATATGCTTTTTACTTATTTTCCCACTGATATAAGTTGTATGAGAGCTACGGCTTTGTCTGTCTTGTTTATTCCTATATGCACAGGGATTAAAATAGGTCTACAAAAATGGTTCCCAACATCAACTATACTTTATTATAGAAGTATGCCAAAGGTGGGGCAATGCCCAGGCTGTACTCCAGACAACTGGTTCTAAATGGGTCCAAGTGGTCCTAAAGAGCACACAAGGTTAAGAACCACTGGCCTGGGCTGGGTGTGGTGGCTCGAGCCTGTAACTCCAGCATTTTGTGGGGCTGAGGCAGGAGGATTGCTTGAGGCCAGGAGTTTGAGGCCAGCCCAGGCAACATAGCAAGACCCCATCTCTACAAAAAATAACAATAATAATTTTAAAAAGGAACCACTGGCATCACCTGAGAAACTTCATAGAGAAGATGGAACCATGGACTGGGTCTTAAAGAGAAGGTAAGATTTCAAGAGGTGGAGGAAAGAAGGCATACCTGTCAGGGTGGGCATAGGAGAAGCAAGGGAATAAGAAAATGGATGTTGCAGAAGGAGCCAAGAATAGGCCTATAAACTTGATTCAATAAGCAGTTGGTGATTGACAATTCTTCCTGAATTTTCCAAGCGAGATCTGGTTTGAAATATTTTGTTCCATTTTTCACTTAAACCAACAAAACATCTTTTAACATTTCAGCATCCAAACTCAATTTTTAAGGCAGAAGCAGCATAAAAACCATAGTCAAATGACAAATCTCTCTCTTTTTTCCTTCAAAAAATATATTCTCTGATATGGGAAATGCATGGAGGAAGCTGCTTTAGAATCTTAAGTGGGGCCCAGAAGTGATGAAAATGGTGTGTTATGATTGGTCTGTTAGAACAGATTGGAGATTAGAGACAGGAAAAGGAGAGAGGTAGGAAGCCCAGACAGGTTGATGTATTTATCCAGGTGACGTGGATAAGTCTCATGGTGATGGGGACAGAAAAGTCAAGGGTAGATGTGAGAGGCATTTGGAAGAAAGACGCAAGTCACAACCCATGATTATGGCTCAGCAGCGTCACAGCTGTTAGAGTCCTATTCTCCTGGGTTAAATTGTTCTGGGTGAGCATCAACATTGATCAATCTAACAGAGTTAACTTCGCTTGGTGCTGTGTGTTACCTGAGGGGAGGAAAGTGGTAGAACAAAGAACAGAGAGAGAAAGCCATTTTCCTGGCCCTGGTTTCCAAAAACCTCAATCCTATTTGCAAAAAAAAATTGAGATATAATTCACATACCATAAAACTCGCTTCTTTAAAGTGTAGGATTCCAATGGTTTTTAGTATTAATATAGTCACAAGGTTATGCAACCAACACCACTGTGTAATCCAGAACATTTTTATCACTCCAGAAGGAAATCCTGTACCCATAAGCAGTCACTCCCACCCCCATCCCCTGGCAACCACAAATCTTCTGTCTGTGCCTATGGATTTGCCCATTGTGAACATTTCATATAAATGGGATTATATAATATATGTTCTTTTGTGTCTGGCTTCTTTTATTTACCATAATATTTTCAGGGTTCGTCTATATTGTAGCATGTATCAGTACTTTATTCCTTTTCATGGCCAAATAATATTCCGTTATATGGGCGTACCATATTTTGTTTATTTATTCATAAGTTGGGCATTTAGGTTGTTTCCACTTTTCCGCTATTATGAATAATGCTTAAGCCCTGCATCTTTGAGATAGCCTTTACTACTACTTCATGAGCCATTTTCAGTATTTCAAGAATACTACTGGGAACATCTCATTGGCTCACACAATTTTTAGAATGATGCCGTTAAAATGGAAGAGCATTCCATTCATTTTTTTCAAAACCCTCCAATGGTTCCCTTTTCACTCAGGATAAAAGCTGATCCTGAACACAAACTCCAAGACCCCCTTCAGCTTGTTCTCCTGACTGTCCTGTTCTCTGTCTCAGCCGCACTGGGCTTCCAGTTTTCCAGGTGATCCTCTAACACCTGGGCTCCTCCCTTCTCAGGACCTGTTACCTTTGTTCCTGTGCTCTTCTCCCAGGGATCTCAATGGGTTGCTCTGGCTCCCCCTTCAGGCTTTGGCTCAAATATCACTTTCTTGGAAGACCATTTCAACCTTGCTCTGGAAAAGAACACCCCTGCGTCCCCACTGTGCTTTGCACATCCTATCTCCCTTCCTGCTTTATGTTTCCCTTAGAACTTATTCTAATCATGTATTTTATTTATTTATCTTGCTTATTGACTGTGTTTTCCATCAGAAGGCAAACTCCATGAGGGTAGGAATTTTGTGTGTTTCATTCACTGCTATATCCCCATCACCTAAAATAGTATCTGGCACATAATAGGTGTTCATTAAATATACGTTGAATGGGTGAATGAACATGCTTCCAGTTAGACTGCTCAGGCTATCTAAAAGATCAAATTCTTTGTTTGGGTCTGGAAGTATGGCCATGCAACGTGAAAGTCTGTCTAGCTCATGCGAATCGGGAGTTCTCATGAGCGTAAATCTTTGACTTTGCTCATTAGTTTGAACAATTTTAAAAATACAGGAATTATCACCTGGTGCATGCAGTTTATTTGGCAGAATAAAACTTTGGAAACCTGGGATTTATGTGGGGGAAGTTAGTGGGAAAAAGGAGAGTACCTAGCGCTGAGAAGTTTGGGGACAACTACTTTAAACAGCTATCTGAGAGGTTCTTGGTTAGAGCAGTTGGTTAATAACTGAGAAATTCCAGGAAAAATAAAGCTGCGTTCTAAATAATCCTTTATCAGCACATAACATTTGACTGGTCTGTTCAAAGGTTCCTGTTGCAACTTATTTTGGCAGCACTTGCCTAAAACTGAGGCAGCAGTAGGTGACAAAGGTTTTATTTATCTCCTGCTATTATCTGTTGACTTTTAAAGGGCCCAGTAATGAACAGCAGATTAGCTAACCCATGGGAGAGGGTGAAGCAAGGTCTTATGAGGCCCAAGGTTCCTGTCTGCCCCCCAGGAACCCTCCAAGTCAGTGGAGGTCACGGGCTGCTACTGAGAGAGAACATCTCAACTAACGTTTTCATTGTATAGCTGTGTGAAGTGAGGCCCGAAGAGGGGAAGGGATGTGTTCAAAGCCACATTGTTAAATAATAAGAATCTGGCTGAAGTAAAATGAAACTGCTAATTTGAGAGTTCATGTTAATTGTGCTCTGATCAAACAAGGCACTTTCTATGTATTATATCACCTTGTCAGTACTATAACCTTGTGAGATAGGTATTATTTTTCCCATTTTATATGCAAGAGACCTGAGATTCACAGAGGTTAAGTAACTCACTCAAGGTCCCAAGTAAATGGCAGAGCTGGGATTCAACTCCAGTGATCTTTGACTATGAAAATCTTTGATCCCTTTCTCTGAAGTATGGTGTCTCCAAGTGGGAAAATCTCCTTCGCTAAAGGTCACATAGTTCCTGTCTGTTGATATTTATAAACAATAATAATAATAATAATGATAATGATGATGTATATTTGCTGGGTACCTACTGGTTATAGCAGGCACTATTCTAGCTTCTGGGAATACATAAGTGAATAAATAAAGAAAAATTCCTGCCATTATAGAGGAATAAAGACAATGAGTATCATAGACAAGAAATTTATATAGTTTTTTAGAGGGTGGTAAGTGTGATGAAGAAAATAAATAGAGCAAGGTACGTGGGATTGGAAGTGTCTGAGAGTGTGGCAAGTTCAAACAGGTGGTCAGGGAAGGCTTCCCTAAAAAGACAGAGGTGAAGATGCAAATCTCTGGGGTGAAATGTTTGAGTCAGAAAGAAGAGCTGATGCAAAGGCCCTGAGGTAGAAACAGGCCCGGTGTGTTTGAGGACCTTGAGAAGATTACTGTGACTAGAATTATGAGGCTGAAAGGAGAGGATGGTGGGAAGTGAGGTCAGGTCAAATAGGGACCGGATCGTGCAGGGCCGTGTAGGCCACGCCAAAGACATTGGCTCTTAACTCGTGAAATGAGGGAGTCTTTGTAGGGTGTTGGGCAGAGGAGTGACAGGGTCTGGTTTACAAATTAAAAGGATTCCTCTGGATGTCACGTGGAGGAAAGTGAAGGGTTCTCATTTCTTTAACTTACAGGAGTTCCAAGACTTCTGTGTGGTAAGACCACGTAGGAGTCTTGAACTTCAACAATCTAGACAAGAAACGACAAGGCTTAGACTAGGGTGGTAGCAATGGAGGCAGGGGGAAGTCACTGGGTTCTGGGTAAGATTTGTTGAGGGATTTGAGAGAAAGAGAGGAGTCCAGGAGACCTAGAGTTTTGCAACTGGAGATCCAGCCCTCTCCTCCCACTGATCTTCTCAGCGGCCATTTTGCAAGGACATGGTGAGTTTAAGAACCCTCACAATGTTTGTGTGACACTGGCAAAGCATTTTACAGTCTGAGGAGATACCAAAATACCGTAAACTTTTTCACCAAAACTGTCACTCTATACAAGTTTCAATGTTTTAAATTCTAAGTCACAAGAATTAGAATACAGTGCCTTTGTCTCTCTGCTTGATCCATGATTAGAGTCACTTACCCTCTTTGAGCCTCCATTTATTTTTCTGTAAAATGGAAATTATTGTTCTGCTGCCTCCATTGTGAGGGAATGTGAACTGTCCCCGAGCAGTGGCTTTGTTTAGGTTACTGCTGTACCCTGGCACTTAGAAAGGTGCCTGACACAGTAGGTTCTCAATAAATTGTTGTTCAATGGCTAAATGAAAGAGAATGTACTCAAAGACCTTTGGGGAAAATACATAAATCTATGTTAGGTTAATTATTAGTGAACTAAAGCAACTGCTGAGACAAGCAGCTTTTGCAGAGGGGAGGGTGGGCTGAATTAACAGGCTAATTACTGTGCTTTGACTCTGCCTGTCATTTCTAGATGTTCATGTAGTGGGGTAATGAGGACATCCCCTCGGAGTTTTCAGCCTCTGGTTCGCATGTGCATTTCATAAGCCAGCAGCACCTGGATGACTTATATAAGAACAGCTTTGATGAGCACCCTTTTTAAAAAACGTAAAACATCTGCTCTTTTATCATCTCATTAGAGAGTTTCTTTGCACCATGAATCTGGACACTGGTGAAGTTGACAACGCAAATATATTATACAAGGTACACAAAGCTGGGAAAATTGAATTCTAATCTCAAGTCAATGAGTTAATACATGAAAGCACATAGAATAGTGCCTGGCTATAGCGAAAGCTCAAGAAGAACCAGCCATTCTTGTTATTATCCGTAAATCCTTCCATCCCTCTCTCCCTTCCTCCCTCCCTTTCTTCCTTTCTTCCTCACTAATCCGTTTGTCTTATAAATGTTTTCTGACACCTATATTGTGGCAAGTGTAGAGCATATAAAGATGAATGAGACACTGGCCCTGCTCATGAGATAGTCACAGGAAGCCAATTAGGATAATGTGGAAGTGGCATTCGTCCAACTCATCTTTTTGCTGACATTATTTTTTATTACTTTTTTTTAGAGATGGTGTCTTGCTATATTGTCCAGGCTGGTCTCAAACTCTTGGCCTCAAGCGATGCTCCCACCTCCGTCTCCCAAAGTGCTGGAATCACAGGCATGAGCCACCGTACCCAGACTTTCCTGACATTATATTAATGCTTAAGTGGATTTCCTTAAGTTCCTCAGATTTTTGAGGCCCCTTTTCTTCCATAGTGAGATAGAATGGCTCGGCCTCCACTGTGTGCACTGTGGGGAGTCCAGCACTCCCCCTCAGCCTTCTGAGGATTCTTGCTGGTCACGTCTCACTCTAGCTATTTTTTTCCTGCTTCCCATTTGTCATCTTGTACTTTCTCTGTGCTCCCTTGGAATGGATTCACCACAAGCAACCCCAAAGCACACTAACTCAAGATTACTATGGAGAAGAGATTTCCACTGTGTGGTTCGTGTGCATAATGGGAGACGGGGCATGTGATTTGAACACAGAATAGGAAAACAGCTTCAAACGCCATGCAGGCTTTAGTATTCCTTGACGTGTATCAGCCGTTTCCCTCAACTCCCCCGTTAGAGATGCTTCTCTTTAGACTTGGGCAGGTTGCTCTCTAAATGAAATTCTCTTTCGCTCTCTGCCATTTCCTTTTATGACCCCTCCTTCTGTTCCTCCTAGAATCTGTGGTGGGGGTGTGGGGCAAGTGAGGGAACAGGAAGGCTGGGGCAGAAATCCAGGCAAATGATGACGGTGATTAGACCATTACAAGTGGAGGTGGAGAGAAGCAGGCCGAATATTTGTTATTTATTTATTTTTTCTTTAGAGACAGGGTCTCGCTTTGTCGCCCAAGCTGGAGTGCATAGCTCACTGCAGCCTCGAACTCCTGGGCTCAAGCAATCCTCCCACCCTGGCCTCCCAAAGCACTGGGATTGTGGCTGTGAGTCCCCCGCACCTGGTCAGATTCAGGATTTTTTTGGAGGTAGAATTGGCAGGTTTGCTGATGAATTGGATACGGGGTTTTAGAGAAAGAAAGAAGGTCAAAGATGGCTCCAAGTTTTTTGGCCTGAGCCACAGGAAGAATAGAATTAGTGAAAGTAATTCATGTTTGATGTACAAATATCTGGAAAATATTTAAAATATAGGTAAAAAAACAATAATTGCTCATTATTTTCATAACCTAAAGATAATTGTTGTTAACATTTTGGTGTTTCCATCTGGTTATTTTTTTCTTCCTTGCTAATTGTTCTAGGATTTTTTTTATGCATATGTGTGTGTGTATGTACATAAAATATACATATTCTATATGTATACAAATACATATTTACCTATTTATCCTATTTAAGAAAAAACTTAATGAAAATACCTTTGAGCTATTGATACCCAACATTTTTCTTTCTTTCTTTCTTTTTTTTTAGAGACAAGGTCTCGCTCTGTCATGCAGGCTAGAATGTGGTGACATGATAATAGCCCACTGTAACCTTGAACTCTTGGGCTCAAGTGATCCCCCCACTTCAGCTTCCTGAGTAGCTAAGACCACAGATGTTTGCCACCAAGCCCGGCTGATTTTTTAATATTTTATAAAAACAAGGTTTTGCCATGTTGCTCAGGCTGATCTCGAATTCTGGCCTCATGTAATTCTCCCGCCTTGGCCTCTCAAAGTGCTGTGATTACAGGTGTGACCCTCTGTGCCCAGCCTGATATCCAACATTTTTCTATTATCAGGCAATATAATGCAAACAAACTTCTCTGTAACATTATTTTCTAATATTCTGAATATTTCTCCATATCATTAAAAGATTTCAGAAAAAATAATTTTTAATGATTTTTAATAGATACATAATGTACTGTAGGATAGCTGTAACATAATGCCTTTAGCTCTTTTTCTATTGTTGGACATCTAGGTACTTCCCATTTTGTGCTATTACAAATAATGCCTCAATCTTTGCATGTAAATATTTGTGTATGTCTCTTGATGATTTCCTCATAAGAAATTGCTAAACGGGAAATCACCAGCTCAATATTTTTAGAAGTTAAAAAAAAAAATCTTCTTGATTATCAATCATTTCTCAGCTTTATACCTAACACCTAGTGGTGGTAAGCGAAGAGTTTAAGGTTCCCAACAGCGAGCATTTAAGCACTCACTTATGCAGTTTCTCACCAGGCTTTTAAAACCTGTGTCTACTTCTCTTCCAGCTTTGATTAAATTGAAAAGGCTAGCTGTTATTAACCTGTGTTAATGAGCGTGAAGAGCATTTGAAAGTCACATAGGAACTGATGACTGTGAAATCTCATCCAATGCAATGCCTTTTATTTCATAAGAGAATTTCTTTTTCTACCAACACTACACCAATCTCTTCCACTCTCTGCCTCCTGTTTGGCAGGGCAGGTTCCTGGGCCCAATATTAGATATTTCTAAAACTAAAAGCCAAATCTAAAAATAATGAGCATTTTCCTCAATGTATGGCTTCTTTAGCTGCTAGCTAAGGATGTCACTTAGGATGCTGATAAATGAGTGAGACCCGGTAAAACAATCAGGGGACTCCAGATGTGTACCCACGGGAAAATAGGGGAGCAAAGTTAGATCTGTGGCTCTAGGGCAGTCTTAGGCTTGTACAGTCCCTGCTGTGTTGTTTGGTCTCTGATTTGGCTTTGCAGAGGTGCAGCAAGTGGGGTTATATTATTCACATGTAATACAGTCAGGCTCATTTGTTACTGTTTGTAATCCATTTTGGGTTCCCCCCTCTCTCCACCTCCACATGTACACTCATCTTAGTGGATGTTAATTGTTTATTTTTTGGCATGTGAGCCATTATGTTGACTCTAAGAGTAAAGGCTGTCCAAAAGGTATATTCAGAGAAGTGTCACCCCTTCCTCATCTCCTCATCACTGCAACCACATTCCTCTTTATTCTCACCTCATTCTCTCCTACTCCTTGCAGGCGACGCTCTCATTGGTTTCTGGATTATCCTTCCTTCATCTCTTTTGCACAAATGAGCAGAAGCAGATATAATTTTCTTATATACCTTTCTTTCTTACTTGAAAGGTAGCGTATTATCTATACTCTTTTGCACTTCGCATTTTTTCAGTTGGCAATATACCCCATAAATTTACCCTACCAGCCCATAGAAATCTTCCTCATTCTTTTTTTAATGGTAGCATAATACTCCATTGTGTAGCTACATCACAGTTTATCAAACCAGTCTCCTAAATATGGGCATTTAGATTGTTCAATATTTTGCAGTTGCAAACAATGATGCAATAAATAACATGTGTGTATACATGCATTTTTTTGTTGTTGGAGTTGTATCTTTAGGGTATATTTCTAGTAGTGCGATTGCTGGTTCGTAAGTGCAGGCTGGGCACCGGTGGCTCACACCTGTAATCCTAGCACGTTGGGAGGCTGAGCCAGGAGGATCGCTGAGGTCAGGGGTTCAAGCGAGACCCCCATTCTACAAAAAATAGAAAAATTAGCCAGGCATGGCAGTGCACCAGTAGTCCCAGCTACTTGGGAAACTGAGACAGGAGGCTCGCTTGAGCCCAGGAGTTTGAGTTGCAGTGAGGTACGATTGCACCACTGCACTCTAGCTCAGACAACAGAGCAAGATTCTGTCTCAAAAATAAATAAATAGGCCGGGCGTGGTGGCTCACGCCTGTAATCCCAGCCCTCTGGGAGGCCGAGGCGGGTGGATCATTTGAGCTCAGGAGTTCAAGACCAACCTGAGCAAGAGCGAGACCCTGTCTCTACCAAAAATAGAAAGAAATTAATTGGACAGCTAAAAATATATATAGAAAAAATTAGCCAGGCATGGTGGCACATGCCTGTAGTCCCAGTTACTTGGGAGGCTGAGGCAGGAGGATCGCTTGAGCCCAGGAGTTTGAGGTTGCTGTGAGCTAGGCTGATGCCATGGCACTCTAGCCCGGGCAACAGAGTGAGACTCTGTCTCAAAAAAAATAAAAATTAAAATAAATAAATAAATAAATAGAAAAGATAAGTGCAAATGTGGTTTCGTAATGTATTGCCAAATTTCCTTCCAGAAAAGTCTTACCAGTGTGGATTCTTACCAGCAATGTATGAAGATGCCTGTTTGTTTTCCCATGGCCTTGCCAATAGAAAGTATGGTCATACTCTTTAATTTTTGTCAGCCTGATAGCTGAGAACCAGAATCTCTGCAAACTCTGACCTCTGTCCCCTCAATTGAGCAAAATTGCCAAATGAGTTCTGTTTGGATAATCCTTCATGTGCTGGGGCCTGGAAAGTGCCTCCAGGCAGTGAGCTGGGGCAATCACAAGGCTCACCTCTTTGTTTCACTTTTCTCAGGGATGATAGTCCTAAATCTGTTATCCGGTGTCTAAGAACCGTCATTTCATTTATTTTGTCTGGTTTTCTCGTTTAAGACAAGAGAATAAAGCCAATCCCTGTTACTCCGTCATGGTTAGAAGTGGAAGCTGGTTCGACATTCACCTGGTAAGATTTCCAGACAGAGGAAATAATCAAAAATTAGCAAAACCATAGAAAAAAATTCCAGAGCTGAACAGATACATGTTTATGTATTGGAAGGGCCCAGAGAATTCCAGGAATAATGATTGCAACAAAATCCACCTGGTGAAAGTTCTTAACTCTAAGAATAAAGAAGAAAAAAAATTAGAGAACAGGTACAGAGGGAGAAAAGAGAAAGGGAAGCTTTCTCTGTAAAAGAAAGAGAAACTGAGTAGTATTATAATAGTGCCCTCATTGGCAGAACACCAAAATACAGAGGACCAAATTTTCAGTATTTGAAAGAATTTGGTTTGGAAACTAAAATTCTATAACCAGGCAAATTAGTATATGACTTAGTCGTAAAATTTTAAGAGAATATTGTGAACAGCTTAATAGCAACAAGTTTGAAAATAAAGTTGAAATGGATGATTTTCTTGGAAAGTATAGGTTACCAAAATCTATAGCTATAGATCAAGAAGATATACAAAAATTGAATAGACATATTCATAGAAGAAATTGAAAATTAATTTCCATGTATACCTGCTAAAAAGTTACCAGGCCCGGAATTATGTAAAAGAGTTTCTCCGAACTTCAAGGAACAGATGAAAAAATATGGAAAGCTTTCTAACTCAGGCAAAGAGGCTACAGACTGCTACCAAAGCCGGACAAGGATAGTATACTGTGAAGATCTAGTCAGGAGACAAAAACCTTGTCAGCTATCGAAAAAATGATAAAATAATGTAAAGAATTGATAACTAGACATAATATTGTTACCTAGGTAACTGAAAGGAGAGAAAGAGAACTGTAAGTTATCACAATTGTAGCAGCTGCAGAAAGCAGCTTCTACCTCAGAGGGTGAAGGAATAAAGGGAAGAAATTGGATTTATTAAAATATAGAAGTCTGGAGGAAGGGCTCATGAACTGAAAGATCACTGAGGAGGGGCCGCTGCCTGCACTGGTGTCTCTGAGGGCAGGAGACGTGATGAGGTTGGTTCTGTACGTGTTGGCAAACCACAGACTGGATTCCGTTATTGCTACGGGAAAATGCTCCTGCGTGGGTAAAGAAGCATTGCTGTTGCACATGGAAGAGGAAGCAGAGAGAAGAGCAGAGCAGGCTGTCAGGAGGGGCAAATCCTTTCTTCCTCTCCTAGCCTTGCAGTCTCCATTGTCAGAGTCTAAGAAGAAGGCAGCTGGCAAAGCAGAAATGTGGTTTGCAGAGTTCCAGCCCCAGCATCACAAATCAAAGCATGGGAGGGTAGGCTTGGAGCTGACAGACAATAACTTAACCACTGGCACGGAGAGCACACACACAATGGAAAATTTATGCCCATCTCATTTATAAATGGATGAAAAAAAATCTTAAAACCTTAGCATAAAAATGGAAATTTTTGCCCAAAGAAACACACTATGGACAAAGATAAGAAATGTGTGACTGGGCCAGGCACGGTGGCTCACGCCTATAATCGTAGCACTCTAGGAGGCTGAGGTGAGAGAATTGCTTGAGGTCAGGAGTTCGAGACCAGCCTGAGCAAGAGCAAGACCCCATGTCTACTACAATAGAAAAAATTAGCCAGACATGGTGGTGCACACCTATAGGAACCGCTACTCGGGAGGCTGAGGCAGGAGGATCGCTTGAGGCCAGGAGTTTGAGGTTGCAATGAGCTATGATGATGCCTCCAGGCAGTGAGCTGGAGCAATCATAAGGTTCACCTCCTTTGTTTCACTTTTCTCACGGATGATAGTCCTAAGTCTATTATCCAGCATCTAAAAACCACCATTTCATTTATTTTGTCTGGTTTTCTAGTTGCACTCTACCCTGGGCAACAGAGTGAGACTCTGTCTCAAAAAAAAAAAAAAAAAAAAAAGAAACGTGTGACTGATTGGGGAGAGTGTTTTTGCAATATAGCTAACAGATATTTAGCCTCAATAACCTTTTCCAATATCATTAATAAAAACAATCTATGAATGTATTGATTTAGAACTTTTAGTTATCTGTCAACAATGTACTGTGACCCAGGCACTGTGCTACCTCTAGTAGACATGATTTAATTCTCAGAACATCCCTACGGAGTTGATATTATTATCCCCATCTGGAAGATGCAAAGCTGAGACTCAGATAGTAGAAGAAACTTGCTTAATTTCACATAGTTTCTAAGTGGTGGGGCCAAAATTCAACACCAACTCTGTCCGACTTCAGAGTTCTTTCCCATGCTCTTTCCTCTTCCTTTTGCTAAATTAGTTTACCTTGGACATTTCTAAAAATCACACTATTATCACACATGAAGCATCCCCTGACTTCATCTTTTATGCTGTGATCCAGCAGATATTATACCCTTAAACTATCAACAGCACGGTGAAAGAATAAATGCATTATATGGATAATGTAATGTCAGTGAGTCTACAAATATTTATTCTAAGTGAAGGGAGAGGGATAACTTATCATGTCCACTCACAATTAAACACTTGGCAGAAACAGTAGCTAGCAGAGAAATTTGAAGTTGGACAGCTCACTAATTTGGTGCATGGTGTTGTCAGAATTATTCATCAGCCTAGCTTCATGCTGACAAGCAATTATTTCTCCAGGGCCAAGTGAATTTCATGACCCAAACCCATAGGAAACTCTTAAGCATGGAATTTGAAGATGTGCACTTTATCTGTCAACAAATGACGCCAAACTAATTTTTGATTGGGATAATGGAGTGAGACAAATAATGAAGGTCCCGGAAATTTAAAAATCTTTATTTAGATAAAAACCTATGGTTCCTGTTTTTCATTTTATCTTTGACCAAATATTTAAACAGATTTACAATTCCAGAGCTAAACGGATAGTTTTGAGTTACATTCTTTTATTTTTAAGGACTTTATTTTCTAGAGCAGTTTTAGGTTCAACAGTAACACTGAGAGAAACATACAGAGACAAACATACAGGGACATACACCCCTGTCCCCCACACTTGCATAGCCTCCCCCATTATCAACAGCCCCCACCAGAGTAGGACATCTGTTACAATGAATGTTCCTACACTGACATATCGTTATCACTCAAAGTCCATAGTTTACACTGGGGTTCACTTTTGGTGTTGTATATTCCATGAATTTAGACAAATACATGATGATTTGTGTCTACCATTATAGTATCATACCGAGTATTTTCAGAGTTGTATTTCTTTTCATTTATTTCCTTGTGGTACTGCTAGATCCTGACTTTTGTTACCTTTGTGATATGGGATTGTTAACATCTCTTGGGCTAGTCCTTCTCACACTCCTTGGCCTTCCTCTCTCCTCTATCTGTCCTTTTGACCTTGGCATTTTTCTAAGTTTTGTCCAAGGACCTCTCCACTGCTCTCATCTACTCCTATGGCTCCAATTACCAAGGTCATGCAGAAGATATCTACATTATTTAGGGAAACTTTGGCTGCAAACCTCGGAGTCCCCAATACTGGCCTAATAATGATGATATTTAAGTATCTCAGAGAACAATAAGTCTGGAGATAGTCTGTTCCAGGACTGGTTCAAGGGTTCAGAGGTGTCATCAGGTATCTAGGCTCTTTCTGCCTTTCACAGAGCTGTCTCACAGTTTCAAGATGGCGGCTGTCTCACAGTTTCAAGATGGCGGCCGAAGCTCCAAGCCTCAGGTTCTCACATAAGACACTTAAAGTGAGAAGGAAGGGGATTTTGAAGACAGAAGAGAGATTTCTCCTCATGCTGCTTTCTTTTCCCCAAGTAGATTTCCCTTGCCTTAGAAATGGATCATCTATGCACTCTCACCCAGGCAGTTGATGAAGAGAAATGGGATTACCATAGTTGGCTTAACCAATTTTATTCATCACATGAACTGAATACAACATTGCCTGAATAAAATGGGATTTTGTAGCAAGGAAAGTAGGAGAAATGGTTATTGGATGGTCAATCAGTAGTGTCAATCACAGCACTCAAAAATCAATGTCTCCAACTCAGATCTATTTTGTGAAATTTAGACACATTTATGCAAATAGCCACAGACTATCTCAGACCCCTCTGATTCTGTGAACTCATCATCTTCCCTGACAGTGCTCTGTCTTAATCCTGAGGCCCTGCTCTAACACACACACAGATCTCCTCCTTCTGATTTAATGAAATGAATGGCATTGCCATTCATTGAGTTGCCCAAAACAGAGAACAGGGTGCAATCCGTGACATCATCTATCCCTCAACCTTCACAGTTAGTCAATAACAAATTCTTATGCAATGTATCTTTTAAATATTACTCAGATCTTTGTACTTCTCTTTATCTTCCCTTCCACAGAAGCAAGCCATTACCAAATAATTGACTTGCCAATGAACCAGTTCCTTTAGACAGTATTTATAAAATTTATTGATCATTTTTTAACATCTTTAATAGCACTGTGTGCCAGTTTTAATAAAAATTTTGAATTTTAGTTACTGATAAATGACATGTATATTTTAAAAATTTAAGCAAATTTTCTCAGTCCAGGATCCCTATAAGGAGAGTATGAAGGAGAATTTACACGCCATTGCTCACTGAGGAGAAGGATGCAATCCTGCAGAAGAAAGAAGGAGAGCAAAAGGGGAATAAGGCAACTAAGGAATGAAAGTTAGTATGTGGCCAAGCCTCAGCACACCTTCCCAAGAAAGCACCATTAGCGAACGTGGGCCGTCTCCTGAGTGGTCACGTGGAATCACTACTTCTCAGAACAGTCCACTGTGGAAGAAGAATAAGAGCAAGAAATTCATTTGCAAGCTTGTTTCCATCTCCTGCCTCATGGGTGAAAGCCTGCCCTTCAAGACATCGAGTCTCCCTCACTTGCAGGTTGCATTACCAGCCCCTTTGAACAAGTGTGGACTAAGAAAAACCAGGTTCTCCCTGGGGTTAGTCACACTGGGCCTGCTGTGGCTCCATGCCCAAGCCCAGGCCCCATCCCTGAGGAGGCTGAGAAAATGGGAGACGTTAGTATATGAGGCGATGGTGGCAGCAGCTGGGATGCGAGCCATCTCTGGGACTGCTCCAGCCTGGGGAGAAAGGCAAGTGGCCAGGGCTGGAGAGTACGTGAGGATGAGCAGACCTGCAGAGGCGCATAAACTGCCTTCAGCACATAAGCCAAGGCTCACACGCTGCATGAGAAGTGAACGAAAGGATCCTAAAAATACTTGAAAATTGACAGAAACAAAACAAAACAAAAACCCCAAAAACAAAAACGAACAAACCGAAAACCACTGCCCATATGACAGAATTGTTTCAGCTACTTCTGATATTTTTCTGGATACTTTTGAATGTTATCTCCACTTTCTTATAATTCGATCACTTTTTTTTTGTTTTCTTTTACCAATCCCTCAAATGTCATAAAAGCCATAATTTGGTATTCTTAGAATTAAAATATTTAAATTTAAATTTATATTTACTTCCCCACGGATTAAAGACTTGTATTTGAAAAGCAAAACTTTAAAATTATTGGCTTAAAATATTGGAGAATGTTTTTATGATTCAGGTAGGAAACCTGAATCATAGGAAAAGATTTTTCATCAGAAGACAAAAGCACAATTCATGGACAGAAAGAATTAACATTAAAATGTTTAAATTATGTGCATCAAAATTAAGATTGGGAGAAGATATTTACAATGTATATAACTAAAAAGTTTAAGAACATAAACCTTTTTAAAAATATAAACCTCAAAATATAAAGAATAACTACAAATTAACAGAACAGCCAAACAACCCAAAAGTAAAATGGGCAAACAATATAAAGAAGCAAATCACTGTAGGAAAACTGAATGGCAAATAAACCTAACCACTAGGCAAAGAAACGTCAGTTAAAATGATTGCAGACCCATCATATTGGCAAAAAAGTAAGAAATCTGACAATATCATATGCTAATGAAGACATAAAGAAATGACAGTATAAATTGGGAGAGCAAGTTTGGAAGACAATTAAAAAAGCTCATTAAAGTTTAAAATGTGCATACGCTACAACATTACAGTTTTATTTTTAGTAACACATTCTAGAAAACATTTGAAACTTTGCACTTGGAGTTGGATGTAAGAATGTTCATTGCAGCATTGACTAAAATAGTGAAAACGTGAAAACAACCTTAATGTTCATTAATGGGAGAATGCATACTTTGCAGAATAATTGTAAAATAGAATTAAAATTAATGAACTAGAAGCTAATGTTGGATGAAAAGAAATTGCAGAATGATATTCATAAAATTTATTTAAAATTTAAAAACACACAGGAGAATACTCTAAATGGTTTATGATTAGGTATATAGCAAAAGTATAAAAATATAGGTAGGATTGATAACACACAAATCTACCTTTAGGACAGAAAGAAGGAAAATGGGACCAGGGAGGAGTAAACAGGGCTTCCAACTATGTATAAGGTTTTATTTCTTTCAAATAAAGAACTGAAACAAATCTGACAAAAATCTTAAGATTTCTCTAATTTGATTGGTTAGTGATTTCTTGGGGTTTTAAGAAAATCGTTTGGTTTTCTGATGTTTGAAGACTTCATGCTGAAAACGCTTTTTAAAAAAATCTGAAAGAAATAAAAAATTGTAAGATTAATGAAATTTACATAGAAATTTTAAATTGAATTTAAAGGTAAACTAACCTTAAATTCAGAAACATGCAATATTAAGTGGAATTGGTTGAAAAAAAATCTCAACAGATAAAAAATGCTAAAATTATTAATTTATAACTCAAAACAATAGAGATCTGTTGACTTGGTAAGAGTCTGTAGAAATGATTCTACATAAAAGAAGAAAAGAAAAAAGCAGGAGAAAAGAGCAAGACTCACTCTAATGGATAATCTGATTAGAATGCCTGTCACATAGCTATCGATGCTGCTGTTTGCCACTATCTGGTAAAGAAGTGTTATTAGAATACAGTTACAGTGAGCTGTCACCAAGAACAAAAATAAAAGTAGCTTAAACCAGGGAAAAATCTATTTCTCTCTCATATAGTCAAGTATAAGTAGTCCAGGAATGAAACAGCAGCTCCACAGTGTCAGGGACCCAGGCTCCTTCTAACTTATTGCTCTGTAATTCTCGACACACAACGTCCATTTATAGTCCAAGATGGCTGCCTCAGCCTTCACCATCATGTCTATTAATCCATATTATCCAATAAAAAGGGGGTAAAAAGAAAGTGGAGGGCATGCTCCATGACTAGGAAGTTGCTCACATCATTTTGTTCATATTCCATGGCTACACCTAGCTGCAAGAGAGGCTGAAACAGATAGCTTTATTCTGGGTATAGTCCATACACCCAGCTAAAATTCAGGAGTTCTAAGTGA
This sequence comes from Avahi laniger, assembly GCA_963575035.1. Lineage (NCBI taxonomy): Eukaryota > Metazoa > Chordata > Mammalia > Primates > Indriidae > Avahi > Avahi laniger. The sequence goes on from CAUYSK010030618.1 coordinate 48,745, forward strand.
ATACAGGGAAAATAGATACTGAGAAACAACCAGAAATATGTGTTCAGATGGCAAAAAGAATCCTTTAACAGTTGATATGAGATTCTTCTCAAGGAAAGAAGTGCCTTTAGAGAAATATCTTAAGAGTCATTTGGTTGTGGAAATATAAGCAGTGGAGCAAAGAGCAGAAAGAGAAGGTAGAATGAAAAGAGTCTGGATGTTTCTCTGTATAAGTACGTGAAAGTATCTGGATTTTTTTTTTTTTTTTCTGGAAATAGGAGAGAGAGAGGGAGGGTTGCCAAGTTACTTGACAAAAGTTCGGACTTCCCAAATTTTATTAAGTCTTCCACACAAAGAAAGGCTCCATGAGGGTGGGATTTATATATGCAGATGTGTGTGGAAATCCAGGAAAGGAGCTGCGCCAGTAAATGCATGGCAGGGAGAGCCCTCGACTAAGTGATCAATACACAAATGGAAGTGCGCAGAACCACCCCTCCACTTTACGCTGGCTTAGTGCCTTTGAGCCCGGTTTTGGAAGAGTGATTTCTCAAGAGTCTCCTGGGTTTTCCTACTGAATCAGCTCCTGGCAGGCCTCCTTCACCAGCCTGAGTCTTAGGCCCCAGCTGTGGGCCACGCTAGACTCAGTCTCACCATGGGAGGCCCATTCCCTCCTCGCCGCCAGGGGTTCCCCTGTCATTAAAGAGAAAGCACAACACCAAGACTCCACACCAGAATGCTGTGTGAAATTAAGAATTTTGTGTTAGTGATAATGTTTGAGAATTTTGGTAAAAATAGTCACAAAGAAAATAGTCAATCTCTTAAAAACACTGTGCGTGACTATGAAAGTTCTCTAAAAATTAACGCAGATTTTAAAAAGTTATTGTTTTGGGGCTTTAGGTAAAAAAAAATCATGTTTAAATTGTTTTTATTTAAAAAGTTCTTTGTGTCTCAAGTGAATTTAGTGAAATAATAACTCATTTATTCCTTCATTCCTTCATTCAATAAGTGCTACAGAAGACAACACAATGCGTTAGATATGATCCTTGCCTTTATGTGGCTTTTCATTAATTGACTGGTTTATTCTTTGATTCAATATTTATTGAACATCTACATATGCTTGCTACTGGGCTAGGAACAGGGGAAGAGCAGGGAGTAAGATATGCTGCCAGCCCTCAAGGAGTTTACTAGGGAGTGAGGCAGACGTGGAAATAAACAATTACAAGACAGTGTGATGTGTGCTACCGAAGAGAAAGGCTTAATGTGCTGTGTTTGTTGATAGCAAATACACAACTTTTAAAGCCAGAGTCATTTGTGGGATCTTTAAGATTAAAAAACCAAAAAAAAAAGAAGAAGAAAAAACAAAAATCCTTGCAGACTGGGAGAGCCCTTTCAGTTTTCAAAGCATCTGTGATTTCTCTGGTATTGTTTATAGAACAGAGCCTGAGAAAAATCTTTCCTGCTAACAAGCCAGAATTTAGTTTATAATTAGACAAGAAGGCTCCACAACAAGGGGTGATGGAACATGGCCGAGAATCTTGGAGAGGACCAAAGGGAAACAGTTTAAAATTAATTTAAATTTGAGGTTTTAAAAATGTCCATTTATTTTCCATGGAAACCAAGCTCAACCCACCACAGAGACTGTGTATTCAGGGATTGAGTTATTTATTGTATATTTACCTGCTTTAATACAAGTAATGACTATTAAACATTACTATGTGCCAGGCACTGCTATACATTATCTTATTTGGTCTTCATAAACATCTCATGTGGGACTTCTTAGCCCCCATTTTACATGTGGGGAAACTGAGGCTCAGAAAACATATTTTGTCTCAGTTTATACTGCTAGTGGGGCAGAAGTGAGAGTTGAGTTCAGAGTCTACAAGATTGCAAGCCCTGCGTGCTTAGTTCCTGTGCTACAGTATGTCCCAGATCCTATCATTTTTACAATAAAACTATTTTTGTTGTTTAATTATTATATACATTTATACTCTACAGACTAATTCCAAAAGACACACACAATAAAATACATTATAATAAATATAAAACAGAAAAGCAGTTAAAATAAAGGTAAAAAGGAAATTAAAAGTTTTTTGAGGCAGGGACAAGATAATCAAACTAATTATTTTCTATAAATGTTCACTGAATGAATGAATGAATGAATTCAAGTAAAATTAGAGAGTTTAAACTTGGAAGTTCCTAGAAGCTAGAGCAAAAAAGAGAGACATGATGAGTTGTATAGCGAACATAAGAAAGCGTATAAGCTTAGCAAAACAACTCATTGTGTGGACTTTAATAATGACAGTATCATAAATGCTAATGTCTTCAACTGCTGTATTTCAGAAGAAACAAATGATTTATATATAAAAGTTATTTTTCTAATGGTCTCTAAAGAACAGATGGCAAGTCCTTACAAAACATTTCTATGGGGAGCTAAGCTAATACGCTCTAGGTTTACACATCTTTCGTTGTGCTAATATGATTCAATGATGGAGCTCAGAAACTGTAGAATTAATTAAAAGACTGGTTGGATAGAAAATCGAGACTCCCTAACACCTGACAAACTGTGATGGTGCCATCTGTGACAGACTCAGTGGATGGGAGCTGGATGACCAAGGTTCGGACCCACTCCCACTTCCATTTGCCTTTGCACTTTTCTTGTTTCACCCTCTCACCTTATATTTATTGAGCACCTTTGCTGTGTGCAAAACCTGATGGCAAACCCAGGGACAGATAGCAAGATCAATAAAAACAGTCCTTGCAGTTAAGGAGCTTATATTCTTTTCTGCTACCTAATAGAGATGGAAATATTCCTGCCTTCTTACCCACGCAGGTATCCCCATGGGCTTCCTTCCAGGAATGTGAGCAGGGAGAATGAGATGGGATCCACTCAGGTGTGCAGTTAGCAGATGCCTTTGGCGGGGAGTAGATAGATGAAACCATTGTAGATGCTGGAGCCCAGTGCACAGGGAGGGACACTGTCTCGTGTGTGTTGAGTCGTGGTTAATTTTGTGCCCAGACTGCTAGAAGAATAGCTATGTTCTCATGTCCAGCAGACACTTCTGAGTCCCTTGATTCTTAGTAGTGAAGGAAAGGCCCTCTCCCCAGAGAAGATTTCTCTGTAAAGGAAAAGATGATTGTATTGGAAGACTGGTGGGCCTTGGTCCAAACCTCACTATTTCACTTTCTAGCCCTTGGCTTTAGGCAAGCTCCTTAGCCGGCTTCAGCTTCCTCAGCTATAAAGAAGGGAATAGGGTCTACTTTGGAAATTTTGTATAAATATTAAAGTAATTATAGGAAAAACAAAAGGTCAATACATGACAAGTATTAATATGATGATTATCTAATTTTCTCTGGTTCCTCTATTTGTAGCCATGGAGGTTTAAATTAAGATTTATCTCAATTTTCTTCAGTTGCTTTCTACTTTTATGCATTTTTTCACTTCATTTTGTTTATGTGAAGTAGGTTTAGAATTTATTAGATAATATGCTTCATGAAGATAGGAAACGCGTCAGTCATGTGTTGTATAATCAGCACCAGTTCCAGCAAGGGGACTCAATAAATATGTATGGAATGAATGAATGCAGGAATGAATGAGAGTGGAGTGGGGAGGGCTTGTGCCCATAAATACACTCATCCTCGGCACTCCATGCATCAAAGTTTCCGATTTGGAAAATATAGTCCTTTTAATATTACATTGTACCTGAAGATATCTTCTGGTTCTGAGGGGGCTGAGGGGTCTGAACACTCCCCACCCTTCATTGGCCTAATTGAAATTCATATGTTCCTTTTCCTGCTATTGCTGAAGATCTGTTTGATTTTTATAATCTCCTTCTCCATCTTGCTTTCTTTTATATGTTAGGAGGGAAACAATGAACTCCAGTCTGATAATAACTTTAGACTTCATATGTGGTTGCTATAGACACATTTGTTTGTTCTATTATGTAGATAGTAGCTTTGCTTTTCCAATATAATGCATTCAGCAACTGAGTCCAGGGAAGCCCGCATTTGCTGATAGATGGTTTAATATTATGCTGTAAGAGCAATACTTTAACAAATTAGCCATTAATGGAAATGTCCATGATGAGTTGTATTTGATCATTGGCTATGAATCCATAGAGAAGATATCTCCAAAGTGTTTCGTAGAATCTGGTATTTAGAACTGCATTTTTGCAAATTGACCAAGGTGTTGGGAAAAAAAAAGAACTGAATTTTTTTAAAAATGTTAATAAGCCAGGTATTTAATGCTTATAAATAGGTAATAATAAAATCAGAAAGGCTGGGAGAAACTTCCAAGAATTTTCTTCAGAAGAAGAAAATTAAAGGAGGCATTGACAAAATTAAACCCAGTAATTAAAACCCAATGAGTAATGAGCTAGCTTTCTTTCTAAAATAATAGTGGGCCTTGTTCTAATGATAATCTGATTCTCTTTGATAACTACAGTAGCAGGGAGGAATAACCTTTGAAAATGGGCTTTGATAAAATAACAAAGCATTAATTCTTCCCAGCTTCACCCATGATATCTGATCCCCAAACCTGATACAGACATGTTCACTTCCTTTGCCGAGAGACAAGAAAAAGGGCTGGGCTGACAACATCTTATGTCTAAAATAATTCATCATTCTGCAGTGAGATGTGTCTCCCCAAAATATTACCTTGTCTTACAGTCTCCCAGTATGATGGATGACGATGAATCGTTGTACTGGGAGTATGAATTTATTTCTGAAACATAAAATCCCAGAGATGGTGTAGACATTCAGCTAATTTTTTGCATTCCTCACTCTTCCTGGGGTCGTAGGGAGGACTTCCAAGGGAATAGCTACAAGGGGTACTCTGATCTCTTCCATTGCTGCCTCTTCTCATTTTGCTCTTCAATTTTCGTTGGCATTTCTGGTTTGCTGATGAGCATATTCTGCTGGTGGGTCACCAAGCACCAAGACTGGGGAGGACACCTGCCAAATAACAGCTAATAGGGCTCTAGGCTGGGACCTAAGCCCAGCTTTAGTGCAGGAGATTTGTGGCAGCCATTTTCATGACATAACCAACTTTGATTGAGGAGCGTCTGCTATATAAATGTTAGGCTCAGTGCACTGGATGTCCCAAATTAAACTTCATGAGACACTAAAATATAGATGATTTAATTCTCTTTTTACTGCTGAGCAAGTAGAGCCTTGATGTAGTTAAGAAACTTGCCCACTGCTGCCCATGTCAGGAGTTACAGCTCTTAAACTTAATACAAATTTTTCAAAGTGTAGGTCACAATCCATTGGTGGGTCATGTGATTCATCTAGTGGGTCAAGACAAGTGCTTTTAAAAAATGAAAGAATAAAATAAAATAGAAAATGTCAAAATAGATGACACATAGAAAGCCTGAGTATTTTCTTGCAAGCTTTCATTTCAGTTAAGTGTATACGAACGTGCGTATGTATACCATGCTGTGATGTGAAAACTATTTATTACCATGAGTCAGTCCAAATTTTTGAAAAACCCATCTCTGCACAGCACTTATCCAGAGGGTAAGGTTGTTAACAATGTGATTTTTGGGAAAACAGCTGGCACCAGAACTCCTTCCATCCAAAGCAGATGAATTGAATGGTTTAATATTTATTCCAGAAAAGTTAAAATTTCATTATGAAACTGTGTCTATGAAACTACTGATGAAGCACTTGGGATATTTTCTTTTTTTTTTTTTAAATCCAAGAGACCTTCAGGGACCATCCTTAGTGATGGTCCAAATCATTTAAGGCATTTGTGGTTAGTAGAACGGTCTCTTTTACCCTAAAGGGCAATATCTGCTCTTTATTGAGCATTTATATATGTTAGGCCCTGTTCTAAGTGCTTTACAGACAGGATCTCTTTTAGTCCTTACAACAACTTTGTGAAGCTGTCATTACTGCCCACAGTTTAAGACAAAGACACCGGGAAACAGGAAAACTGACCGACTTGCCCAGCAGCATGCGGATTCAAATCCGGGGCTGATTTCCGCGTCAAGTCCGAGCTGGAGGGAGGGATGGCAATACCGTGTCTTCCCTCAGAATCTCTTCCCTCAGTTTTTAGCAACTTTAGTTTTTTCTCTGACAGAAAGACTTTCTCTGAATCCAATTTAAATCACTCATGCTGCAGTCGAAGCCCTGTCCCTCTTTGTCTCCTTCGTGGCGGCCGGGAACAGCTGGTCACCGTCCCACTGACAGTGATGCCTTGTCAAGTCGGGGACAGTAATTTTCCTCCTTCAGAACCAACAATCTCAGCTTCTTGATCCGTTTCTCCTTGGTCCTATCTTCTCCCAGCCCTTCAATTACTTCTTTGTTTCTTGCCGGGTCCCTTGGGGATAGCCCTGCAGCCCCACTCCTCGTCAGCAGCGGCCGTGGGGCAGGACGAGGTTTGGGCGCGTCTGGTTCACATTCCTCGGCATTTCCCTGAGCCGGGCACCTCTGCGCTGACTTCTCATCCGCATTCCGCCTGCGGTGCCTTGGCAGCCCCGCCGGACCCCTCCGCGCACAGATCTTGGCTTCCTTCCACGCATCCGCTCACCCTTGTGCAGGGCGCAGACGTCTCCAGCGGCTTTCACCTCCCTCGTGGCTCACTATTGTTAAAATTTGTCACAGCCTCCTTGACTCTGCAATGTCCTTCCCCCAGTTCCCCTTCCAATGCCCTTCTCCCGCTCTCCAGATATCCTCACGGCGTCCCCATCTTTCAAGGCTGTGCTCAAACTCTCAGCTATTCCTGCTGACCGGAAGGTTGGCGTCTCACCCACCTCTGGCCAGCTACGTCTTTTTATAATTTCTCCCTAACCTCTTTCCACTTTCTGCCTCAAGAGTTTTTATGCACACATCATATCATTCTTTTCTTAATTATTCATTTATAGTTTAATTTTTAAAATAGGCAATACATGCATCTGGTATAAAATCCAAAAGGTATAAAAGGCACACAGCAAATATTTTTCCTAATACCTTGCCCCCCAGAGGCAGGGGGCTTCTGTTACTGGCTTCTTATATAGCATTGCAGACATATCTAATATATCCAATTTGTGACATTACACACATACACACATTTATATGTGATACGTATCCTATTTGTGATATATATACGCACACACATACACATACAATGTGTTATCCACAAATTGGGTAACTACCACACACATTTTTCTGTACTTTCTTTTCAACTGGTAGTATAGCTTTGATAGTACATAATTTCATAAAGAGCTTTCCCATCTTCTTTGTGGCTGCATAATATTCCACTCTGTGGATCAAATCCTAATTTATTTTGTTAATCTCTACTAAAGGACATTTGTTTTTAAGAGCATAGGCTTTGGAATTAGACTACCTCAATAGAATTTTGGCTTGATCATTTACTAGCTATATGATCTTGGGCAACTTACTTAACTTCTCTGTGCTCCAGTTTTCTCATCTATAAAATGGGAATTACAATAGTACCTAGTCTCAGGGTGGTTGTGAGGATTAAATATGTTAATCAATGTCAGGTACTTAGAACAGTGTACGGCACATAGTAAGCTCCAGTAAATGTTAGCTATTGATTAGGTTGTTTCCCAAGTTTTGCTATTACATTCTGAACCAGTAAATAACCTTGAACATAGGAGTGGTATCCAAATATTTAACAACTATTACAGCACAGACATTGACAAATCAGAATGATGCTGGCCATAGTGCTGAAGCATGACCCCAGAGGCCCCCCTGTAATATAGGTGTTTACCTCTTGAGTTGCTGGGTTGTAGCAAGGTCTGCGGGCTTTGAGGAGGGGGTTGGATAACAGGACAGCAGTGGGTATTTACTGATAAATAAGTAAGCATTTCAATATTTTAACAACCGCTTCTGAAGCATAGCAGCTGAAATTAGCTCTGTGTTCAAATATCATTTCATATATGTGTGCCTATGTCTTTCAGGATAAATTCCTGGAAGTGGCATTGCTATTTCAAAGGTTATGCACACTTGCAATTTGTTCTCTGTAGAGATTGTACCAGTTTACATCCCCACCAGAAATATATGTTAATGAACTTCTTTTTATCTTTGCCTATCTAATAGGTGAAAAAATTGGTATCTCAGTGTGGTTTTAATTTGCACTTCTCTCATTATGATTGAGTTTGAGTGTCTTTTAATATATTTAATAGCCATTTATACTTTCTCCTTTTTTTGGCTTTTATTATAGGTCTTATTAATTGAGTTTGAATGTCTATTTATATAACAGTCATTTATACTTCTTTTTCTATGCACCGTCATCATGTGCTTTACCCATTTTTCTCTTGTGTAATTGGTCTTTTTCTTACTGATTTGTAGGAGATCTTTACATAGTATATGCCATTCATTCTTTTACTTAACTCTAGAAATTTACTGAGCATCTACATCAGGCTTGGTGCTGTTTTATGACTTTTATACAGAGATTAAAAACAGTACAACAGGACTTACCTTCAAGGAGCTTGAAGACTAGTGAAGGAGACAGATAAAGAAATAAACATTTGCGATAAAGAATAAAAAGAGCTTGGAGAGGCGTGAGCATGGGGTGCTTTGAGAGCACAGAGGAGAGAGAACATTCACGTGGACCACGTCTGGTCAGGGAATTGTGCAGAGTGTTCAAAGTCTTCGAGTAGAGGATGCTTAATAAGTGTTTGTTCTGTGTGTAAAGACTGATCGGCTCCTCTGGTTAAGTACCTGGTTGGCTCCTCTGTATTAGACTCATTTCTAAGGAGACCAGCATCCTGATTTTCATCAGATCTGCTTCTGCTCCGTAGTTAAGGCCTATTCCCAGATCTTAAAACAGAAAAGGAGTAGTGTAAACACATCACTACCATCACTGCCAAGCTCTAAACCCATGCCTTTCTGATGGTAAGGAGATTTATCTCCATTGGAGAAAGATAGCTTACCATTGATAGCATTACCAATTGAACTATCAGGTTAATTTCCCAAATAAAGAAGGACCTTTCCAAATCTAAAATAGGCCATATCCTCAAATATGGTCCTTTGTTCTATTAATGATCTTTTAGCAACTTTTGGGTTTTAAATGCAGGTTGGACATAATACGGCACTCAGGCCCAACAATGACCTTCATCTTTCTATTATACCTTTTATTGAGAACCTGCTGCAAATATGTCACATCCGATTAACCCATACAGTAGCAATGGTATTAAGTGGGTCATCCTATTTTAAGACGATTTTTTTTTTATAGGAGTTGAATGCAGTTTGAATAATCTACTCCAGCTGGAGCTGGAACCATTGAACACAAGCCTCGGGCAGAACAAAAGTTCTAAACAGCTAGAGATTCCCTTCTGCGTGGTTCTAGTGCACAGCTGATTCTTTGAAGTGGTGTATGTCATAAACCCTCAAAGTAGCTCGACCTTATCCAACCAGGTTGAGAGTTACTGCTTCAGCTCTCAGCAGTGTCAAGTAAAAGAACTCCACTTTCCTATCAGCAAGACTGCATGTCATCTGAATTAATGGGTAGAACTGGCTACATAATTTGTGGGGCTCAGTGCAAAATAGAAATATGAGACCCCTTATTAAAAAATTATGAAGTATTTCAAAATGATGACCGCAGAGTATTAAACACAGCTGGGGAGAGGCAGAGCCAGATCTGCAATCATAGATGTAATGAGATTAAAATATATGGAGAAGAGAGTTATAGATTATTTGCCACACCTTGAAGTTTATAATTGCCTTTATTATAAAACTGTGACTTATGTTATAATTTTTTTTTAGTGGCTAACTTTGTGTATCACATTTCCATCAATAACATTTTTCCACCAAGGAAGGTAAATGAGATGCATGTCCTTTCTCCGTTCGCCTGGTTTCCGTTTCTTCCAAATTACGCCCAGAATCCAAGTCTCTTAGGTCCTGAGTCAATGAACTTTTTACTAACCAGTACTTTTCAAGCTTTCTAAACTGTGACTTTACAACTGTATTCCATTGAAATCTAGGTCACGTCAACACACACCTATACAAGTGAAACAGAAGTTCCATTAATTGCTGTTTACCTTTCTACTTGCAATGCAAATATTTGCTGTGCTATTCATTTATATACTATTTCATTGAAAACAAACACACACCAATCACAACCCACTGAATTGATTTTATAAAACAGTAATGGGTCACATCACACAGTTCCAGAATTATTGCTTGAACGTCCATGTTGCTTCTCTGTTGGGAAGGGTAAGTGAGGCCTGAGGGCATTCACAGGAAATGTTCTCTGGAAAAAAGGGAAAGGGCAGGAAATAGACACATTTGGACTCTATTGGGGGAACACAAATTGACACAACCTTTCCGAAAGCAGTTTGCTAAGTTTACTGTAGTCTTAAAAATGTGTTCACTCTGATTCGACAATTCCACTTCTAACAATCAGGCCAAGGAAATAATCATTGATGTAGGCAAAGATTTAGCCACAAAGGACGATCAATGCAGTATCCTTTATAATAGAGGAAAATTGGAAATAAGTTAAATGTTCAACAGTAAGAAATTAGTCAAACGAAGGCATGTATTTTTGAATTGGATGTAATGGTAGCACATTATATCATATATGTAAATTATATCATATATGTAATCAAAGATTTAGTGATATTAAAATACTTACGATATATTAAATGAGGAGAGCAGATCTAGAACAGTGTATAGTGTGTGGTGCCATCTTTTTAATGAAAAGAGAATACATAGATTTATCAATTTTAATTTAGAAGTTCAGAAGGAAACATATTAACTATTAACAGTGTATTCTATCAATATAAGGTATATTAGGCCACCAGGGCTACCATAACAAAATGCCACAGACTGGGTGGCTTAAACAATAGATGTTTATTTCTCACAGTTCTGGAGACTGGGAGTCCATGATCAAGGTGTCAGTAGGTGTGGTTTCTCCTGAGGGCTCTCTCCTTGACTTGTAGATGGCCATCTCCTTTGTGTCCTCACATGGCCCTTTCTCTGTGCTCAGGCACTCCTGGTATCTCTTCCTCATCTTATAAGGGCATCAGTCCTCTAGGATTAGGGTCCCACCCTTATGACCTCACTTAACCTTAGTTATCTCCTTAAAGGACCTATCTCCAAATGCGGTCACCTTTGGGGTTAGGGTTTCAACCCACGTATTTTGAGGAAACGCAATTCAGTCCATAGTATATGGGCTGTAGGATTATAGGGAAATTGTATTTTCTTTTTAATTATCTGTATTTTCTAATTTTTCTACAATGACCATTGTGTAATTTAAATTTAAACAATTCGTGTATTTAAAAAATAACAACCACCACCAGTGAAAGGCTCCTCCAAAAAGAAGGAAAGGGCAGGAAAAATAAAGAAAGCCATGTGCATTTGTTGTAGGATGAGTGAAGAAACTCATTTGAGACTTTCCAATGACAATAAATTAATATTTTATCTGATGGGTTACATATTCAGTAAAGTGGTTTGTGAATATATTTTTTTAAAGGCTCTGATTTTAGCCCTGGCTATCCAAGCTCTGATGAGTACTTAGTTTCACACTTCATCCGTCTAGAGAAGAGTTTCTCCACAGTGTGGACCCAGGGACTTCAGTGAGTCACTTAAAACAGCTGATTGCAGAGAGATGGGCGGGGCTCCCATATAACTAGCAGCTTCTAGAAAATTTCGTATCCAATGGGGCCTGCTTCTCTTTGATGTTTTTTACCATACATTTTCATGTGATATTTCATGTTTATTCTCACAATAACTATCTGACATAAGAGTTCTTTTTCCCATTATTTTATATATATATATATATATATATATATATATAATTTTTTTTTTCTTTTTTTGTGAGTGAGGAAACTAAAGCCCAGAGATGGACTTGCCCAAGGTCACATGATAAGACCAGAATTCAGACTCAAACCCAGGCCCCTGACTCTAACACCCATGCTTTCGGCACTACCCCTACCATGACTCTAGGTTTTGAAAATTTTGTCTGGTTCTGAGAACACAGTTTCCTGAGGGTTGTGATGTCTAACGTGAAAAAAGAAGTGATTCAAGGCTGTGGCCATTAAACACTTTCCAATAGACCGATTCCGGGTTGGGACAGAGACTCACACAGCCTGGCCTGAGAGCGCGGGGAAAGAGGCGCCTTGACTATTTATCCTTGCTTTCTCGTCTCTCTCTTTGTCCACTTCTGTGTCCCCCTTGTGGCCACCCCCTGTGAAGGTGAGTGCTCCGACTCTGTCCTCTGCCTGCAGTGACCACCCAGGCCTCCAACGCTGGCCTAGGCACACCCTTGATGTATCGATATTCACAGTTTGCCTGTTTTCTTCCCATTTGTTTCAGGATCTTTTATAGATCCTGATCTGTTGGGAACTAATTAGTTAGGGTGGCGGAGGAGGAATGTTCGATTAAAAAGAGAGAATCCTGGAAAAGGTACAGGACTCAAAACATTAATCAAAAAAATAATTTCTACGGATGGAAATCTTTTTTGGCAGGATGGCCTTTCTGCCATCTCCCTGATATTATACCGGAGTTGATCATTAGCAATACATTAATGATTTATTTTATCTCTGTTGTATTCAGCAATTAATTAAAATATATCAGGACTGATAAGCATTTCACAGAATAAATATTTTGATCTCGGTTTGCCTAGCTCGAAAGTGGAGTAAAGTGTAGGAGAAAATATATTAGCTTTGGAGGACACAAACCTGAATGTGAAGCCCCTCTTTGTCACTTTGCTGAGTCACCGAATCTCTCAGGCTCAGTTTCCTCATTTGTTAAAAGAAGATAATATCACCTAGCTCCTAACTAGGGTAAGGACCAGGTGGAAGAAGCCTTCGTTCTCCCAGGGCTGTGCTGGAGCCAGCTGACCATGGTTCATGAGAGTCAACAGTTAAATTTTCAGGAAGTTCTGAGCTGGTTGTTAAACACAGCCCTTATCAAAAATGAAATTATTAATATATAAACTTACAATTAAAGACATTTAAAAAAACGAAGATAATAAATACTCAAAACTCTTCATGTCCTAATATTTTACAATTGTCTATGCTCTTGTGGTTATTTCTGTCTATTGTATCTGTGTGGTGGAAATACTATTAAATATTGAATGGTGTGCCACTGTACATCCCTCCCCAGCTCCGTGTTAGGTGACAGTACATTGGTAGTTTGAAATTGGCCATGATGAGAGTATTTGCACCATAAAAATGAACAAAATCTGCAAATGAAGACCTGATTTATCGTATTGTTAATCATCTAAGGCAGCGTTTCTTAATGTGTGCACTGTTGGGCATGGGTGCTGAGTAGCTCCTGGTTGTGGGGGGCTGTCCCATGCACTGTAGGATATCTAGCAACATCCCTGGTCTCTACCTACTCATGACACTCCCTTCAAGTCATGACAGCCACAACTGTCTCCCGATATGGCCAAATGTCCCCTGGAGGCAAAACTGCCCCGTTCTCTCGATAGAGAGTCCCTTGTCAAAAGGGTTAGCAAATTAAGATTGGTGGGTACAATTTGTACACAGCCTGCAAGCTAAGAGAGGTTTTCCATTTTTAAATGTTTGCAAAATATAACAGAGAATAGATGTGGCCTGCAAAGCCTAAAATACTTTTTGGCCCTGTAGAGAAAAAGTTCATTGACCCTTGGTCCAAATGATGGAAAAACTGTTAATAATGTAGATTAAACTTAAAAGTGTATCATGTTTGTAGCTCTAACACTATGAAGAACACACACAAAAACTGAAGAAATATTTTCCCAGCATGTGAAAACTATTATTTGATTCACCAAAAAATTTGATTCGGCAAAGAAGCAGTCACATCACTCGTGAACAAGTGAATTTCCAACATACGTAGCGTTGGAGCTGAAAGAGCATTCCTTTTAATGAAAATAATTTGTACGCAAGTAATAGATTAACAGTAGATCATATATAAAATTTCAGAACAATAGCTATATTGGGAAAAGAATTAGTGGTCTGGGATGGAACGTCATTTGTGAAACCAAGATGGCCACCAATCCGAGAGTTCAGCAACACTCAGTGAAAACATTCTCAATTGACTACTCAATGGAATTAATAATATGCAATTATATATTTTATTACTATTACTATTTGTAAAATATATGTTACATATCTGTTATATCAGTAAAATGTAAAATACATTTTTACCCTCACCCACCTCTCTGAGAGCCGGTTGTTAATCATTTACCAGCACACCACTGCCCCCACCTCCTGTCCTGCCCTATTTCTCTTTTCCTCCTCCAGATTTTTCCGTGAAAAACATGATCTTTCTCATTATTTCATGGGATTCTTCAAGCTACCTCGTGCCTCAGAGCCCTTGCTGCTGCCTTTCGCTTTCCCTGAAATGCTCCCTTTTCTCTTCAATATCTTTCACTCCCAACACATCTGAGATCTTTCTGTCTTATCTAAAACACCACTTCCTTGGGGAAAGGCTTTCTTAACCCCTCTGGACATGTTGGGGCACGCTGATAAATACCATCACAGCACCGTGTATTTCTCATTCATAATACGCCGTCATGAGAGAAATTATAAAATTATCTGTATAATTTGTATTTATTGTTTGTATCTTGTACGTTGCATGAAGGCAGGGACCACATCATTTTGTTCACTGCTGAATTGTCAGTGCTTAATGGACTGCTGGGAAAATATTAATGTTCAATAAATGCTTGTTCCTTTTTCTCTTCTTTCTCTCTGTGGTCATTAGAATTAATCTCATGAACAGAGAGCACACACAGACACACACGTACACGTGCATGTGCAGCCATGCTACTTTGGAAACTCGTTCAGGTCTCAGCTCGCACGTTGAGTTGACAAATAGTTATGCAATATGTTTTCTGTGACAGGAACTTTGCTAAGCCAGGGGATGGGTGCAAACGCAAGTCTGCGACAGTGCCCGTCCTCTGGGAAGTTTGTTCTTGTAAAAGAGATTAAATAGGACTTTAATGTATAAGGGCAGAAGATTTAAGGGACAGCAAGAGAAATGCAAATAAAGGATGGGGGCGTCTGGTGGGCAGAGAAGGGGCAGACGAAGAATGGGGCTGAACTTGGTTTCTGTTCTATGCCTGGAAGATGTGTGGACATAAAAGGAAGATGATTCAGTAAAAGGAAGAGCTTGTGCAAAGGCATGGAGGCAGGAGAGCTTGGTACAGGTGGGCGGAGATTGGGGTCTCCGAAGAGGCAAGATGTAAGAAAATTCTAGAAAGATAGATCAGGGGGCTAGATCATCATGGGTGGAGGAGGTTCTAAATGGAAGACATTTTATATTTATTTTTTAGGCAACGAGAACCCATTGGAAACTTCTGATTAGGAGGGCACCTAGCAAGTTGCTAGGTACGTAGTAGGCTCACAGTCAATCAACATTTGTTCAACTAATAAAGGAGAGAAATAATAATGGCCAGAATCTATTGAATGCTTGCTATAGGCCAGGCACTTTTCTAAACTGCTTGTGCAATTCTCACCACAGCCCATAATACAAATTACGTCCATTCTGCAGATGAGAAAGCTAAGACTCAGGGAGGCGATGTCTCTTGCTCAAGGTGGTGACTAAAGAGTGGGTGTCTGACCAGAGCCTACGCTTTACACTGCTGTGCAATTTGGAAAACAGAAGAAGAGAAGAGAAATGGGTTATGGGACCAATGTTGTTCTTCAGAGAGGACGCTGTGGTAGGCCCACATCAGCAGAGGAACAAGGCACGCTGGACACCAGAGACGGTCCAAAGACAGAATCTGTCATTACTTGATAGGGAGGCTGCACAAGGGAAGGGTGAAGAAGCTCAGAATTTCTGGCTTCAGTTCCTGGGAAGTGATAGAGCTATTAAGAGAGATTGGGAAGAGATGGAGGGGCGACGGCAGTTCAGTTTTAGACGATGTACACAGAAATATGGGCGCCCAGGCTCCTACAAAGCAGTTGGAGGCGTAGTGTTTTTGCAAGGCGAGCTGCAGGGCTCTGGGGCTCTGCGGGTTTATCCTGGGAATCACGAGGCTCTCCCAAGGTTCCCTTCTGTGTTTATATCATTTAGCAGGGAGGATTGTTAATGACTAATCTGTGTCCATGAGGCACCGAGCCAAGGAGGAGATGCTGCTGCTAGGCCGGACGGCCGCCTGCGATTACCGGCCGCTGTCACTAGAACTCTGCCCTCCTCCTCGCCTCACTGGCTCACCCCAGGCAAATCTGAGCATCTGTAGCAAAATTGCTGGGATTTGGAGAGGAGGACTGGGCTCAGAATCCTCCCGGGGGCCTTGAAATTTCATCTCTGACCCAAAACAATCCAAGTAAGTACCTAATTCCTTTGGGAGTGGGGTGTCTATCTCACGGCAACAGAGCAGAAGTAGTCACGGGTTTCTCTTTGACATCGGTAATTTCTGCTGATAAATGAATTCTAAGTTAGTAGTGTTTGGTGTAAAATCCTGAAAATTAAAAAAACAAGACAAAGAAAGAAACTCTAAAAACAAAAGAAGCAGAGGTTAATGCATCTAACAGTTGCTTACCTATTGAAAAAATTGTTTAGGAATATTCTTTAACGTTGTGCTCACTCAAGGAGAATCAATGGAGAAAGTAAATTTCAGAAATGTTGCTGTTCTTATTCCATAAACAGCTTGACCTGTTTAACGTGCTATATTCTAGTGATTTATCAAATATTGATGTGGGTGCAGGAATATTGCTAATGTCAGATGACTTGGGGACTAGGACTAGGACATCTACACTGTGCTTAATTGAAATGAAAATTTTCCCTGGGAGAAGCTTTCTCTTTTGACTTCAGTTGTAAACTCATCTACTGCTTTTCATTTCCAATATTAACATATATCAAATGGAGATATCAGATGAAAATATTTCTAAAAGATGGAAAACCTGAGGGGGAACTTTATTATTAAAATTGTCCAAGGACTGAATCTATAGATAAGCTATCTCCTTGTCTCCTTACTGACATAGTGGATCAGGCAGCTGTGGAGCCTGGTTCATTTCTCGTAATTGGGTTTTTATTTAGAAGGGAGGGGCGGGGGGGGTGACAAGTGACTCACCTCGGATTGTTTCTCCAAGAAACTCACACCTGAGCTTTGAACTTTAAAGACATCTGATGTTGTTTCCGGTGCTGTCTTAGAATCACTTCGGCAGTATTAACAAGAGAGTTAGAGACACAAAAATAATATTAATAATAAATAAGAAGGTTGGAGGAAACTTTCGGAGGTGATAGGTTTATGTCATTGATTGTGGTGATGGTTTCACCGGTGTATGCTTATCCCCAAATTCATCAAGGTGTACACACAAAATATGAATGTACAGCTTTTTGTATGTCAGTCATACTTCAATTAAGTGGTTTAAATATGTATGCATATATTAAAATATATATATATTTTTCCTCTTCCTAAAGAAAGAGGAGAGGGGTAGGGAAAGAGATTTGGGAAGCCATTGTGTTTCTGGCTGTGATTTTATAAAATGATAGACACCTTCATCTCAGCGTCACCTCACCCCCAAATCCTCCAAACTGTGGACCTGTGCCATTTGCACTGTGGACTTTCTGTTTTCTGAGAATGTTGCAACAGGACTGATGCAACTCCTAGTTAACTGATCAGGTGCTGATCGGGGAGAGACCAAGCCCTCTTGTCATGAGACCCTGCCTCAGTATCTGCAGCAGTTTCCCACGAACCTCCGACCTCTCCCCGCACCTGGAGAGAAAAAGTAATGTGACCCTTGTCCTTACTCTTGTTTCTACCCCTCCAAGATCAGGCCAAGTTGTCACGGAATACACAATTGTTGTGAGGCCCTGAGAACCCTGCAAGGAAAAGAAAACAAATGTGTGTGTGTGTGAAGATGTGGTGGAGCTAACTTTTATTCCATCTCCAGTAATATGTCTCAGGCTTTATTTAAATTGCCAGCTTCCTTCTCATGACAACCCTGCATGGAATTTTTTCTTATACTGACTTTACAGATGAGGAAACTGAGGCTCAAAGAGAACAAGTAACCTGGCCACAGGCAGTCAGGAAGCAGCATGAGCTGAATTTCTTTTCTTTTCTTTTATTTATTTTTTTTTTTTTGAGACGGGATCTCCCTCTGTTGCCCAGACTGGAGTGCAGTGGTATCACCATAGCTCACTGTGTCCTCAAACTCCCAGGATCAAGGGATCCTCCTGCCTCAACCTCCTGAGTAGCTGGGACTACAGACACATGCCACCACCCCCAGCTGATTTTTTGAATTTTTTTGTGGAGATGGGGTCTTGCTACATTGCCTAGGCTGGTCTTGAACTCATGGCCTCAAGTGATCCTCCTGCCTTGGCCTCTCAAAGTGCTGGGATTACAGGCATGAGCCACAGGACCTGAATTTGAGGGTAGGTCTTTCTGACTCCAAAGCCCCTTCCTGGCTACCCTGATATTGCTGGAGGCTGGGAAAACTTGAAATCAGGAATGACAGGCAGCAGACAGACCAGCCGGCAAACATTCCAGCTTGACAGGGATGATTTGTTAAACCCCAGAACTATTCCGAAGATTCCCAAAACCTCACGCATGGGGCATTTTCAAACGACTGCATCATCAGCAGGGGAAGTGGAAAGTTTGCAGCACTATTTGTTTTAACCCAGAGGTCAGTCTAGGATAGCTGAGGGGACACTTCAGTTATCAGCATCTTCGTTAAGATAAAATTTTAATGAAACTTTGAGATTTTGGTTCCCATTTTAAATAGATTTAGATAGTCTTTCCCTGCTCCCCACGAGCCTGAGATAACTTGGGTCTCTTAGACTTTCATGAATATCATTAACACAAAGACAAAGAGAAATGGCATGGCTCTGCATTTTTAAGTCCTGCAGATGTATTTAATGTGATTGTTTGGAAGACATGGTAAATAATTCACTTGTCCGTGGAGAAGACATCCTTGCTGAGGGATGTTACTGATTAGAGGAAATCTCAGTGTTCGGAGGCTGAGATTGTCCGTGATCGAGCAGAGAACTACCTGCTGCCACTTCCTAGAGAGAGATGGAAGCTCTCAGTGTAGATGCCAAGTGCACGCTGGCATGGCCCTTAATGAGCAAAAGCGGCTGTGGTCCAGGCTTGGGAGGGCAGGGCAGGACAAGGAAATGTCACTTCAAAGTGGTTGTGCGGAACATCCTTGCTCTCTGGGAGTCCAGACTCTGAATCTGAGGCCAGACCTGATTGGGCTGCAGGAAGTCAGGGATCCTTTGCGACTATATTTAAAAATCTATACATTTTACGTGGATTTTTAGGGGAGTGAAATCATTCTACATGATACTACAATGGTGAATACATTTCTCAAAATCCATAGAGTGTACAACACCAAGAGTGAACCCTAATGTAAACTGTGGTCTTTGGTTGATAATGATGTATCAACGTAGCTTGACAAATTGTAAAAAGTCTACCACTCTGGTGCCGGATGTTGATAGCAGGGGAGGTCGTGTGTGTGTGGAAGTAGGCGCTATATGGAAACTCTCTGGGCTTTCTGTTAAATTTTGCCATGAACTTAAAACTGCTGTTAAAAGAAAAGTTTATTAATTAAAAAATATCGGTGCAATTTATGTATGTTTTTGCTAGAGGGAAGTTTATAATTTTCATCGAAGCTCAAAAATGCTGCACGATCCTAAAAATGTTTTTAAAAAAACAAACCAAAGCCATCCCTCCTAGAAAATCTAAATATGCCTGCTTATGGCATCCAATTCTGTAATTGGCAAAATGAAGGAAGACAAGCAATGATATCTACAGAATTGATAATACCTTAAGGTGTTTATCTTATTAAAAGGAACAACTTTGTAACTATGTCTGAAATCTTTTTTTGACCTTCCACCAGCCCTATTATACCCTACTTCACTCTTTCAATGTTAATACATCTAAAAACACTTCAATCTTTTTAGCCACTACCTAATATTTGATACTATAGACCATAGTTTATTTAGCCATTTCAATGTTGATGGTCATTTAGGTGGTGTCCACTTTTTCACCAGTAGAAGAAATGCTGAAACGAACATCTTTGTGCACGTGGGCAAGATTTTCTAATACCTAAGTATTAGAATTGCATTTTATTTTAATATATACCACTAAAGAACCCTTCAAAAAGACTAAAAACTATGCTCCCACAGCAATATGTGAGAATTCATATTTCCATATACTTTCCCCAACTTTGAATATTATCAAACTTAAAATTTTTTTCACAATCTGATAGGTGGAAATGATACCTAGTTATATTAATTTGCATTTTTCTATTTATTAATCGGCTTCAGATGTTGTCTCTGTTTATTGACCTCTTGTGTTTCCACTTTGGTGAATTTCCTTTTTATTTCCTTTGTCAATTTCTCTCCTGGATTGTTTATCCTTTCTATTTTTATTTATAGGAATTATTTACATATTGTTTGTACTAATATTTTGGCTTTTATTTATGTTATAAATATTTTCTTCCAGTGTCTTTATTTAGCTTTGCTTATGGTGTCTTAATTTCTGTCTGACATTTTAACATTGTAAACTTCATTCTTTTCTTATTTATTTCTTGTTTAATAAGTCCCTCTCAATTTCCAAATTCATAAAGATCATAAACATATTTTCTTCCAATAATTTTATAATTTTTAAAGTCTTTAATCCATTTGAGACTTTTTTTAAGAATGAGGCAAGATAGGAATCTTTACTTTTACCCCCTAAGAACAGGCTGACAGGATTTTTTTTTAACCCCCTAAAGAACTTTCCTGATATAATTTCTTCAATAGGCCACCCTTCTTCTGCTGATGTGAGCTGAATCCAGTAGCTACAGCAGAGAGAACTATTTACAGTTGCTCAGAGCACAGCATGCTGTGTTC
The DNA here is from genome assembly GCA_963575035.1 of Avahi laniger. Lineage (NCBI taxonomy): Eukaryota > Metazoa > Chordata > Mammalia > Primates > Indriidae > Avahi > Avahi laniger. Next base: position 69,436 of record CAUYSK010030618.1, read on the forward strand.
CCTTCTTATAGCATCCCCACTGCAGCCCATTTGTCCAGTCTAACACCTCCTCCTTAGTCTTAAGAACTGCTTAAGACCAAGTTCAAGAATCAACCCTTCACCCTCAGAAAGACTTCCTTCATTTTCCTAGTCATACCCCTGCTTAACACCCATTTTATTCTAAATGACTTCCATGATTTCCATTTAGAATAAAATTCAAACTCCTCACCTGGCCCACAGGCCATAGAGCACTGCCCACCCTTGGACCTTGTTTCCTGCACTGTCTCCTTGGCTCACTCCCATCGAGGCTTATTGGGCTGCGCTCTTTTTCCAAGGCTTCCAAGGGCAGGCCCTTAGCACTTGCTGACCACTCTGCCTGGCCTTCTTTCCTCCTTGCTTGGCTTCCTCCTTCCTGTCCTTCACACCGAGTTCAAATGTCCACTTTTCAGAGAGTTCTTCTCTGATTGTCCTTTCCAAAATGGTGCGTAACTGGACCACTCTATCCTTGTCTCTTTTATTTTCTTATTATCATTGTCAGAAATCCTAGTATTAGTTTACTTGTGTATTATCCATCTCTCCCACTAGAGTGTAAGCTGTCTCTCCCACCTCTGTAGTTCCAAAACCTGGACCAAAGTTTGGCACATAGTAGAGAATTAACGAGCGCTGGTTGAATGAAAGTCCCTGCTTGTGCTCCTGAAGTGACCTCTATTGTGTTTAGCTCCGTTATAGCAATCCTCACACTATTTTAATTGGGTTTTCCTGGCCTGACTTTTCCATTAAGCATCCTGAAGGACCGTGATTTTTTTTCTTTTTTTTTTTTGTCTTTATGTGTCCAGTGTCTGACATGGAGTCAATAAATGTGTACTGATTGGATAGGGAAAAATGAGGGAATGAATTGGAAATTGACATTGAGATGCCATTTTAAAGAGTAAATTTAGTACTTTTAAGAAAATGTTCACTTTAGGCTGGGTGCAATGCCTCACACCTGTAATTCTAGCACTTCAAAAGGCCTAGGTGGGAGGATTGCTTGAAGCCAGGAATTTGAGACCCCCCTGGGCAACATAGCAAGACCCTGTCTCTACAAAAAATAGAAAAATTAGCCAGGTGTGGTGGTATACACCTGTTGTCTACTTGGAAATCTTAGATATACAAGTTCATTACTATTTGGTTTTTATTGGGCACCATCTTCAGAATGATATGGTCCAATGGCCATATTGGCCCAAGGCCACCCTACTTGGCCCGTGGTCAGTACTGATCATACATTTTCCTTTACATCTCTTTGAACTTTAGGAAGGATCTATTTATCCTAAATCCATATTTTTGCCCTAGAAAATAATTCGGTTTGAGTGCTGCTGGGAAGACTAAATACCTAGAAAGATTTTTTTTTCTTTTTCTGGAGCTCTCTTCTCTTAACAATATTCTTCCAGCCTTTGGAGTGAATCTAGGACTTCCCCTGAGAATGAAATGATGATGGTTAGAAAAACTTTACTTTTTTCTGCCTTTTAAAAATGGATAATGTAGATAGCCTATAAAGTTTGTTTTGCCATCAACTACTGAGTTCATCTGAGACAGACCAAGGGTGATGTCTTTGTGTATGAAGAGTTCATAGTGAACCAGCACATATAATTGGTTTTTATCTTCATCTCTCGAGACCTGAGATTCCTTTAAATCAGAGTCAAAGCTATTTAATTGGAGCAGTGTCTTCCCAAGGTCTCCACATGCAAATGGTTTACATTAACTTGGAGGAGCTCCATTCACCATGAACTTCCTGTGACACACAGTATCTAAACAAGTAAATATTGATAACCAGAAAGTGGGAGTCCAAGCTACCAGCAACTATGTGTCTTATCACAATAAAAACAAACAGTGCATACCATTTCTGAAATTATTCCTGGCCTTAAGAATGAGGTTATAGCATCATGCAAATAAATGTAAAGTAAAATAAACATTTTGTCCCTGCTCCCACCATTACCCAAGGCTTTGTATCATCAGAATTCTTTCTCTTTTTCCTCCTCCTTTGTGTATGCTATATTGAAGTTTCTTCCTTTCCATCTCTACAAATGCCACACTGGTGTGCACTATGATCATCTTATCTCAGCAACGATTCCCGAATTTTTCTCTTTCTTTTACTCCCCTTCTCCTCCCACCTTCTCATTAGAATAATCTTCTTAAATACAGATTTCATTGTGCCACTCCAAATTTCTAATATTGCCATAGTTACGTTCTGCAAACATCTTATGGGAAGGAATTACTTTCTTCTCAAAGCTTTAAGAATGCATGTGGGTGAGAGCGAGAGTACGTAAGAAAGAGACAAGCCCCGTAAGAACATGCATATCTTTGCAGATGAGGAAGCTTTCTACATACATAATTACATTCAACTTTTTTTCATCGTGAAATATTTCCAACATGCTGAAAATAAAGTAATATAATCAACTTCCTCGTATTTATTACCCAGTTTAAGAAGGGCTGAGTTACAAACATTATGGAAACTCCCTGAATTCCCCTCCACTCTCACTCTGCACCGCTATTCTGAACACGGGGTTCTGTACTTTCATTCATGTCTATAGTTAAAGTGAGGATCGCAAACCTTTTCTACAAAGGACAGCTAGTGACTATTTTAGGCTTTGCACACAGTGTGAACTGTGTTGCAACTACAGTTCTTAATCTGCCATTGTAGCTTAGAAAGCATCCATAGACAGCAAGTAAACAAAAGGGCAAATCTGGTCCTTGGCAGGATGGATTCATCTGGTTAGTTTGCTGACTCCTGCAATAGAGTATCAGTGATAATATGTAGCATTATTTTGCAGATCTTTAAGTGTATTTAAATTACATCAAACTGTATGTATCATTCTGCAAGCTGATTCTCAATAGGCTGCTCAATAGGATGTTTTCCAATTTATCAGTATGAATACATATAGTCCTAGTTCATTTTATAGTAATTTGGTTCCATTTGTAATGATTTTAATTGCTGTATTCAATTGTGAACATACTATTTAACATATCCATTCTCTTTCTGATGAACATTTGTGCTGTTTCCAATGTTTTACTATTGGAAACAATGAAGTAAATATTTTTTTGGACCTATCACCCTCTATATAAGCATGAATACCTATGAAAAGTTCACTTTTTGATCTTTACAGCAGCCCTATTATTTAGATTTTAAACCCTCACTCAATGGAGGCTCAAGGTGGTAGTTTGGGGAGGAGGTGTTGAATGAATAATTCCAGGTCATGGGTGAAGGTAGGGAAGGGCAGAATTGGTGCTGTACCCTTAATCTTCTCATGTTTCCTCCCCTGTGGTATTTCTTTTGTTTCCTTCCTTCCTTTCTTTCTGATAGGGTCTCACCCTGTTGACTGACTTAGACTGCAGTGGCGTCATCGTAGCTCACTGCAGCTTCAAACTCCTGGGCTCAAGCGATCCTCCTGCCTCAGCTTCCCGAACAGCTGGGACTACAGGTACACACTACCACACCCAGCTAATTTTTCTATTTTTTGTAGAGATAGCTTCTCGCTCTTGTTCAGGCCAGTCTCGAACTCCTGGCCTCAAGTGATCCTCCTGCCTCAGCCTCCCAAAGTGCCAGGATTACAGGGGTGAGCCAACATGCCCAGCCTTGTCTCCTCCTCTGTGATGTTTCTATTAGACCACAACTATTATTTCTATGTATGCATAATACTGCTAGCTGTGTACAAAAGAAATTTATGATTCCTGTCTTCCAGAAGTTTACCATCTGGTGATATAGTGATGACAAAACGGATAAAGTCAAATCATTAATTACCACACAAGGAGGGGGAAGAGAAACGACAAGGGAAACATCCATCAACAAGCTGGGACATACATGGAAAAAAATCTACAGTCAGTTATAAAAAAGAAGTATCATGAATCCATGGAGAAGGGAAAAGTATTTAACAAGCAACTCTGAGAAAATTCACCTTGTACCATAAACTAAAAATAAAAAGCAATAAAAGTAAGCTTAAAAAATAGAATATATTTAACTGCATGCAATGCAAAACTTTTCAGATAAAGATAATTTAAAGGCATGTAGTAAATATACCAGAATGCTAACAATTCAATATACAAAGAACTCTTCCAAATCAATAAAAAAGTTGAACATTTCAATAGAAAAAGGACAAAGAATATAAGCAGAAAATGGAAAGAAACAATCACATATAGCCAATAAGGATGTAAAAAAATTTTCAACCTCACTACTAATCAAAGAAATACAATTTAATACAATGAGATAAGATTTGTCACCAAGCAAATTAGAAAAGATTGCAAAAGTGAGATTGGGTAATGCCAACAAAGGTGTGATGAGAAAGTCACTCTTATTCACTGCTGGTGGGAGTGTAAATTGAAAAAAAAATTATAAAATGCAATTCGGCATTTTTTATGCTTTTCCATACTGCCTGAATGTACTGCAATGGCTCTTTCATTTTAAAAATGCTTTCATTTAAAAAAATAAATTTTAAGGCCAGGTGTGGTGGCTCACGCTTGTAATCCTAGCACTCTGGGAGACCGAGGCGGGCAGATTGTTTGAGCTCAGGAGTTCGAGACCAGCCTGAGCAAGAGCGAGACCCTGTCTCTACTAAAAAAAAATATAAAGAAATTATCTGGACAACTAAAAATATATAGAAAAAATTAGCCGGGCATGATGGCACATGCCTGTAGTCCCAGCTACTCGGGAGGCTGAGGCAGGATTGCTTGAGCCCAGGAGTTTGAGGTTGCTGTGAGCTGGGCTGACGCCACGGCACTCACTCTAGCCAGGGCAACAGAGTGAGACTCTGTCTCAAAAAAATAAATAAATAAATAAATAAATTTTAACAACTTTCATAAAACAGTGCCTAAAGGAATTCTTAAAGTTGGCACTTTATTAAGTTAACGAAATTATTAATTTTATTAATTAAGCTAACACAGAGAGGACAATTTTAATCCACCCTGCATCCACCCAATCCCCACCTCC
>CAUYSK010030620.1:0-35003 GCA_963575035.1 Avahi laniger
ATAACCTAAACATCTGTACCCCCATAATATGCTGAAATAATAATAATAATAAAAAAAAACTCTACTTGAAAGGCAGAAACCAAACAGAAAAGCAACTTGGGAAAAAAAGAAAATAAGAACATATAAATTGTATCATTAATATCCTCAGAGAATTAAGAACAATATACTACACAAAAGGAATATTCAGAGAAAAAAATAACTCCTGGAAATTAAAGCTATGATAGCATGCATTGAAAAATTCAATACAGAGAATAGAAGTTTTTAAAAAACTCAGAGAATTGCCCAAAAAGATGTTCAAAGTGGGAGTTTTTGTTTAATATGAAGTGAAGTGAAGCCAATGAAAGAATTAAACATCATCTTCCATAGGGAGGAGGAAATTGACAATTACTAAAACTGAAAAATTGAGAAATAGTTGTATACACGTGTTATATAGAGATATGGAGGTAATCAAACATATAAAATTATTGAAAGTATTGTCTTTGGGAGTTGAAAATGGGTAGAAGACTGCTGTTTTCGGTAACAAGTCTTGTATAACTCTTTTTAAAATATTTTCATGTATAACTTTAATAAAAAATAAACACTTTCTCCCCTTAAACAGCATGGGATTTGAGTCTGGCTTTTAAAATCTTAGCTCTGCCATTTATAAGTTTTGGGCATATTTCTGAACTTCTTTAATATCTCTTATATATATATATATATATATATATATATATACTGAGGCAATAATATCTACTTCACAGAATTGTTGTGAATGTCAAATATGATAATATATGTGAGGAGTTAATCAAATGGTCTGGCTAATATTAAGGGCGCAATAAATATTAACTATTATTTTTATTCCATAAGTTAACTTGAAACAAAATTCATTGTCATTTGCCTGAGGATTCTCTCATTCCATTCTCGTTTGTGGCAATAAAAATGTAAGAGGTTTTGAAAGGAAGCTATGTTTCTAGGGTTGTCTCTGGCCTTTATAGGAAACACCGGCCAACCAATGGTTCCTATAAAATATCATGGTACCTACCATTACACCTATTAACTTTCCCATCTATATCAGAGAGTCTAGAATGGAGTCCTCATGTAGATGGTGAAGGAAATAATAATGTAATGATTCTTGTTCCATGATAAATAAAAAGTTAATTTCAGGTTATTAATTATTCCTCTTATCCTAATATCTAGCCACCAAGAAATAAACATAGTGGTAATATCTGTGGTAGACAGAATGCTACTCCAAAAATGCCCATGCCCTGATCCCTGGAGTCTGAATATGTGTCATTACCTGGCAAAGGGAACTTTGCAAATATAATTAAAGTTACTAACCTTAAAATAGGGAGATTTGCCTGGATTATTTGGGTGGCCAAATTTAATCACATGAGCCCGTAAAAGCAGAGAACTTTCTCCGTCTGGAAGCAAGAGAGAAGTGGAATAAGGGGAAGTCACAGAGATTAGAATCAGGAGAGGGACTCAACTTGCCATGTTTGGGGCCACTGAGGTAGTGTGAGAAGGAAAATGGGCAGCTTCTAGGAGTAAATACCAGCCCTGGGCTAACAGCCAGCAAGGAAACAAGGACCTCAGCTCCACAGCTACAAGAAACTGAATTCAGGAGATATTCTGAATGAGCTTGGAAGCAGAGTCTTTTTCCAAGGTGCCAGTAAGGAACGCAGCCCTACCAACACCTTGAGTTTGGCCATGTTAGAATTTAGCATAAGATCCAGTCATGTCCACCTGGACATCTGACCAACAGAAATTGTGATACAGTAGAATTCTGTTGTTTTAAATCTACTAAGTTTGTGGTAAATTGTTATGGCAGCAAAGAAAACTAATGTGATACTCACACAGGTCTAGTAAAACCTCATCTGATTGAGAATGGATAGTCTGGTCTATTGGATTCAGCATATTTGCAGAGATTTTACAACATAAAAACATAATATTGCAGCAGCTTATATTTTTTAAAAGAACCGTTGTCATATAAATACTAAATACTTTCATCTTCAAGAAATCAATGAGGTTTGACAGAATCTACATGCTTCTGCATATGAGTTAGGTTCCAATGGCTGGATAAAAAGCCAGAAAACTCATGATATTTTTCAGCATCAACTGCCTTTCAAAGGTGATTTGGTCATTTATTAACTCCACAAATTGCTAAAGACACTAATATACACCATAAACTATAATTTTACAACTTTTTTCTGTCGTTGCCATTAGGCTACATTTTAGCCTTCAATGAAAGGTAGCGAAATACATTATAGGAAATTAGTTCATTTCTGAAAGAGAAGGTTTAAATACAAAATGAATAATAACACCAGGTGTTGAATTTCAGCAAATTAAGATGTTATCATTTATGATATCTCATAGCACTCTATAAAATGTCCATATTCTGAGAAAAGTGCCTGGGTTAGAAACTAGATAATGGAACAAAAGGAAACAAGGTATGTTTCAAACAAGGTCTTGAAGAGGCTGAGTGTAAACTTCAGACAACAAAAAATAATGGAGGGTCATATTGGATCAGGTGAAAACAGTAAAAGAAGGAAACGACAGAGCTCTGGGGAAGAGGCCTACAACAGCAGCATAGCTCTTGGATCCCCTCAAATCCCTCCATAAAAACAGGTCGACTGGAAAACCAAAATCCCACAGACAACTTCTACTGCAAAATGGGGGGACAAAATAACACGAGGAGCCCCAAAATACTAGCGAGTTCAAACTACTAATGATAGAACCTGTGTATTAGCAACTCTGTGGGAATAAGTAAAAGTAAGGAAAAGGAACTCCTGATGTATCTCAATTCACAAGAGCCTCAAAAAAATCTGTAAATACTCATAGAAATTTTATGAGGTTATAAGAATAAAGCCTAAATTGAAAGAAGTTTTGTAAACTCCTAATCGTAGATACATGCAAATATCATAAATCTCAAACCCTTTACTGTTCTTGATAATTTGGGAGGTAATATATGGATGTTCACTGGGACATGGATTTCTGGAAGAGAAAGTACAAGGGCCCCAGGGGTTAGTTTCAAGAATGTGAGAAGATTCCCAGGATCCGCTATGAATAGTCTTGCCCAAGTGGCAGCCACCATTAAGAATCACAGGTATAGACGTATGAAAGTGTATGGCATGTACAGGAATAGGCAAGTAGTCTTTTATGACAGAACCAAAGGATTAGAGAGAAGATGAAGGAGACATCAGGGAGGTTAAGGAGGGTTCAGATTCTATAAGCCAGGAGTCAACCTGTGGACCGAATCTGACCTGCCATTTGTTTTGTACAGCCTGTGACGCAAGAATGTTATTACATTTTTAACTTTAAAAAAAATCAAAAGAAGAGTAATATTTCATGAAAAATGTAAATTATATGAAATTCAAATATCAATGCCCATAAATAAGATTTTGGGGTTTTAGAGACAGGATCTCGCTATGTTGTCCAGGCTGGAGTACAGTGGCTATTCACAGGCACAGTTTCATAGTGTGCTACAGCCTAAAATGCCTGGTATCAAGCTATATTCTCCTGCATCAGCCTTTTGAGTAGCTGGGACTACAGGTGCACATCACTGCACCTGGCTTCTCAAGTAAGATTTTATTGGAACACAGCCATGCCTATTTGTTTATGTGTCATTTATGGCTGCTTTTACACTACAATGGCAAAGTTGAATAGTTTGACAGAGAGCACATAGCCCACAAAACCATGGCTCTATATACAGATCAATTATTGAGAAATTATTCCTAGAACCCAAATTACAAATGAAAAGAGAATGCACTTAGAGAAGGGGGAGGGTAATGAAGAGAAAGTGGGGAATATGTTGCGAGACATTTTTCATGTAGAATGGACAAAGTCTGGTTAGAAAGGGAAGATAAAAGAGAGGGAAGGAAAAGAATATATTTGTTCTATAGGCTTGATTGACCTTATGTGAAGAGACAAAAGAAGGAGCAAATTGGGGAGAGAGGGAATATAAAAGCAAAATGCACTTAGCGTTGCCCATTAAAAATGTGACATATAGGCAAGACAGGTAGGTAATCCTCGCCTCTGAACATTTATAACACACTCATGTCATTTGTCACATAGGACATAGCGTGGTGTTTTGTATAAAACTAATCTTCCTATATTGTGATCCCTCAAGAACTCAGCCCACATCTTATTCATTTAATTCCCTGACATGTATTGTATATAAAACGTAGCCCACACAGATCCTTGAATGGATGGATTAGATCGTAAACTTCTTCAGGGCAAAGATATGTTTTAAGTTGCTCTGAAGCCCCTCGGCACTCAAGATAGAGAAGGAAACACTGAATAAATGGTTTGTGACAGATGTCAAGGGACAATCCCTCCAACCTGCAGGAAGAGAATGCATCGGCCATCAGACTACCCCATTGTCTTTAGTTAGCCGTGGTTCTGTAACATCATTTTAAATGAAGAAGTGGTCCAATCGAGAACTCCTCTCCCAGCAGCGGAATGCTATAGAAGCAGAAAATTTTCTTTTTACCTTTCTGTCCTCAGGGGACACAGAGAGACAATAGGTGCTATTTAAAAAGACAGGTTATTGGGAAAGTTGATGGTTTAGATGAATGGGACAGCACTTTGGCAGTGAAAAGAAAAAACGGTGGAGCATTAGGGGAACCATCAGGAGATGCCATCCCCAGAGGCTGAATAAACCCATCTGCCAGTGATATTATTCAAAACCATAGTCCAAACTGCAATTGTCTGACAAATAGATTCTCATACCATTAGGTGAAAAAGATAGGTAGTGACAGGTAAAATTGAATGATGGTTACTCTGTTACATATATTGAACGCCTGAGGGTCGTTTCTGAATGTGCAGATTATCATTTGAGGTTAAATCACTCACCGATAGTTGCCAGAGAGAGAATGAGAGAATGCTGAGCAGTGGCCAGGTGAATGTGTGGCTGCTACTGATTGATGGCAGTGATTCCTAATGCGCAAATGACAGAGTGGGGCCAGAGCCACAGAGTAAGATCTGCAAGTAGGACAAAGGATCAGACCATGACCCAAAATGACTTTGGTCTCATGGTGAATGCCCCCTAATTTGGACCTTTCCTCCTTATCTTTCCCAGCTCAAAGCCATTATTACCTTGTTAAAAATTAGAGTGCATTTTCAGTGCACAGTACTCATTGGATACTATGGTGAACCCAAAACGAATAAAAATGATATTCCTTCCTTTTCCCCACTTAATATCTGTAGGGACTCAGCCAAGAACAACCTTCTCACTAGCTTCCTATACCACCAAGAATCCTAAATTACAGTCTTTCTTTAGAATTAAAGGCATATGCCCTCTGCTAGCCCTCTTAAAGAGGAGGTTTGTCTTAGTACAATGTTAGGGCTGCCTCAGCATAAGGTGTCCTGTGGGACATCTCATCTCATGAAGCCCACTGGGAAGGCCCAGAGGAGAAATGGCCAGACTAAGAGGAAAGCAGAAAAGAGAAGTGGCACAGGAAATCAGGGAGCTCCCTGAGCTGACCAAAGCCCATGATTCCCAGGTCACTGCTACCTGTGCACTAAGGGAAGTTGTCAGCATCTATAATCTTGTGATGGAGCAGGGAGCACCTCATCTTCACACCAGTTTGGGCTGCAACAGGCCCCTGACCCCATTTTTGTGTTTGTCAATCATCACAGAGAATTCACCCATTATAAAATAAAATGAATTGTCCTTTATGTTTTAAGAGTAACGTTCAACTAAAGAGTTCAAAGCACAAGCCAAATTCTCACATCTTTCTCTGGAGAGTCATAGTATATGAAGTTCTTTTTAACTTGATCATTATTGTTTGAATGACTGTGGACCACTAGAAAATGGAATTTGTAGGATGGATCATACTTGGAGATTGTTCATTGATAAAAGGTTCATAGAGAATTCCTGTGGAGGACTTAGCCATCAATGAAGCAGAATATTATGACGGCTCATGCACTGTGTGCCCTGTGGTCAAGGATGGGATAAACATTGAGAGAAACAAAAGGAAAAAGAAACCATCTTGGCCTCAAGGAAAATGGCAAAGAGGAAAGAGAAGGGAGACATGCAGCTTTTGAGTTAGGCAGACCTGCATTTGAATACTGCCTCTATAGCTGTCTGTGTGATCTCTAGAAAATGTTTCAACCTCCCTGAAGTTTAGTGTCCTCCTTTGTAAAAATAAGGATGATCTATTATCTGACAGGGTATTTTAACACATGCGGCTGCTATATGGTAGGTGTCATAGATGCTTCCATCCAAACCTTGTTCTCCCTCCTCAGACAGGACAGACAAGGCTTACATAGAATGATAGCAACTTAATAGAGGCAGCTTAATATAATGAACAGAACCGAAAGGAGTCAGGGGACTCGGCTTCTATTAATAGTTGCAGCTCTGCCACTGTGAGAATAATAACTACTATTTCTAGAGCAATTTTCAGTTTATAACCATGTTAACACATATTCCAAGTAAGTGATCTAAAGTGAATAATGTCATGTCACTGAAGCTCAGTTGCCTCATCCGACAAATCGAAAGAAGATGGCTAGATATGATCTGTAAGGGCCCCTCCAACTCTCCATCTTACAATTCTAAATACTAAACTTAAACAATGAGTACTTCAAAAGGAGTACAATGAACACAAGAAGATCCTGGCGGACTTGGGAACATGAAAAGGTTTCATAGATCATTAGAACTTGCATTGCCTCTTAAAACATGGGCAGGAAAGATAAAACGATATTCCCAAGTGGCAGTTATAGCCTGAGCCAAGGCAGGGAGTCATTGCTGAGGAAGATGTGCAAAGATGAGAGAGAATAACCTAAAGGAAGCAAATAAGAGTGCTGAAATAGAACAGGACGAAGCCTGTAGTCCAGGAAGGCTGAGACTACAAAGCCAAACAGACATAAGATTAGCTACAGCAGGAAACAGGAGCTATTGAAGTTCTTACGTGATTTAGCCTTTTCCCCAACTCTTGTTGCACTATGGTTACCACCAGAGTGGACACCCAACACTTCCATAAAACTTTCCCATCTTTTATTTTCCCAAATAGATTTCTCCAGGTCTCAAACCACAACTTATGTTCTGTCTTCTCTTATAGAAGGAAGAGAGTAAACACCCAATGATTCGCATGGATTGGCCAACTAGTTAAAACAACTACAATTCTTCCAATGCTGTGATCCATGTGGCTCAGCACCAGAATGGTCCACACAACCAAAAAACATGGCCCACACAACCAAAATAACATAAAAATAGTTCAGCTCCAAGACTTATTTTTTTTCTTCTAACACCCAACACAATGCCAAAGAATTGTGTCTATGGCACCTACCATCAACAGCACATTTCTTAAAATTTTTCAATTAAAAACTTTTCACTTCATGAATTTCACATCTCACACCTGCTCTTGGACCTCTCCTCAAAACTATCTGAAGCCATCCCTAAAAACTTTCTTATCTCCCTCTGGTCCTCTCTTCCCCTGTCCCCCAAGTTCTTCATCCCCTCAGTCCTAAAAAATAAATCCAAGAAGAAAGCAGAGAGATAATAAAACAACATAGGATTTTTGAGAGTGAGAAGGAAGAGAGAGATTTTGTAGACGTTCACATATTAACCATTGTTACACAAACTTCCAACATCTACTCCATGTTGAGCCAAATGTGATAGGAGTATGTTCAATATTTTGCATCTCATCCAAATTATGCCAGAAATGAGCTCCAGGGAGCCTAATTCCACAGACTTAACAAGAGAGACAAGGCACCAACTCCATCCTGTTCAGGAGCACATCTCCTGCGTTGACAGCGTCAGTACCCCTGCAGAACTCCGGAGAAGAAAGCACACGCACTGCATCTAGACTGGCCCAGGGCCACAAAAGTGGTTGAAAGTAGGATTTGAATAGAAGGAAAGAGAACAAAGGCATTTAGGTAGCTCCAATATTAATATAAATCACAAACTCCAAAGTTCCTCAGTGGAATTTTGAGTCTCTGCTTATCTAATCTCAAGGCAACTAGTCTTCCCAGAGCTGAGAAAGCTAACCTTCCCAATCACTGGCTGCTACTCCTGAAACTCCTTTCTCAAGGGTCAAAACACCACTTTCCTTTTCAGTTGCAGCTGAAATGAGAGCTATTGTATTCCTGAGGAGCTAAAGAATCCCTTGCTCTTGTGCCTTGGGGCAGAATTCCTGCAACTCTTCTCATAGCCTAGGGAGAGCCAAGAACAAGGCTTATTTCTCCAGGGCATGCAAGTGTGTTCCTTCCAATAAGGGTTTCCCTTTCTCCCCACTGGGCTCACTTGTCCCTTCCAATTAGCTGGGGCCAACCTGAACCCAATTTACCCATTCCCACATTAACAAGTCCTCATCTGCTTTTCCTGATGAGCTTGTACCACCTGCAAATCTCTCCCAAAATATGTGATAAAAAAAATCCAATTCTTGGGAGCTGTGTTCCTGCAAGTCAGAAAGATGCCCTACATATTTTTTAACTGATCAGTCTAAAAACAGCTTCAGCCAATTTAAGCCACTTTTTATAAAATATCATTTGCATCAGGTTTGACAGTCCGCCTGCCACTTTCCCATCCCATTATGATATGAAACAGCTGAGCTACCAGCTCTGGGGAAAACTGACTTTCTGTTGGAAACTGCAACTCAACAGTAATGGTCATAGGCCTGGAAGTTGGCCTTAGCTCACTTGATGGAGTTCAGCCTGGGAAATTAAATCAATCTGAAGGAGGCAAGGAAAGAACTAATTTCTCTGTGTTACATAAATGGAGAAAAAGACGCTGGTGATGTAGTGCTCTGTGGGGCCTGAGATAATGGCACCAAAGCTGTTTATGGCCTCACTATGGGCTCTGTGGGGTACAGAGTCTCCTTCACCAGGAAACAATGCAGCCGGTGACCTAACAAATGGCTGGCCTGCAGAATGAGCTCCCCAGCCCTGGTAAACAGTCATGAACTAGAAAACACAGTTTAAAAGTTCCCTGGAATTAAGGAATTGCCTGTCTGGGTCTCAGACCTGTGCTTTTACTACTCTCGCCTGCACTTTGCTTTGCAATACTATACTGCGTATTCCAACTCTGAAAGAACATGTCGATCTCTGCATTCAGACAACTACACAAAGGCAAGTGGAATATCCTCTCTACCTCTTCCCTCGATGGGTTAGGAAGATGCTTTCATTCAGAAGCTAGACCCAAATTTTGGGGTGATAATGCATAATCCTAATTGTATTGTGGTGAAGGGTGTCATGTGCCTGGGTATATCACTATCTAATTGTAACAAGAGGGCTTTGTTTATAGTCAGGTAGCTAATTTTTCTTAGCTCTGGTCACTGACCTCTTCTGTGGCGGGGACAACACCCTTGAGAGATGCTCAGGCCCTTTACCGAACTTATTCAGAAGAACTGAGTCCTTGTAAGGAGCAGTCCTGGACTTTTGGCAAAGGCCGAAGGTTCTGAGGGCTGCTCCTCATTCACCACAGGTCCTGCACTTTAACTGCTCTTTCTCTCCTGGGTGCTTTTGGTCCTGGCTCTCCCAAGACATTGCCCTCACCCACTCTCCCTGCTTCTGACAGCCCTCACTTTGCTGGGACCCTGACCTTCCCGTCCCCGCTACCAAACAGACCCAGACTGAGATTATTCTCCTACATCCTAACCACGATTTGGGGGTTAATAATCACTTCTTACTGGAATGTGTGTCAGCACATTCCAGCCCTGCCTTACCTGGGGACCAATATAGGACAGCAGTCATTCATTCATTCATTCAAAAATGTGTCCTGAGCACTTGCTATGTGCTAGATACTGTCCTAGGGCTTGGAGTATGGCCCTGAACAAAACAAACCAAAACCTCTCCCTTCTTGGAGTTGAAGTTCTAATAAGCAGGAGTTAGAAAATGATTTGAGACCTTTTAAGAATGTCACTTAAAATATTTTCCTTCATCTCTTATGTTTTCCAGCAACTATGTCTACTCTTTACTATTTTTATTTCCCCAAAGGAAAAAGAAAATTCATATTTTTATGTAAGTATGATACTTGATATTTTCTAGGTTTTCTTTTTTTTCTTTTTTATTTCAGCATATTATGGGGGTACAAATGTTTAGGTTACATACATTGCCCTTGCCCCCCCCAGTCAGAGCTTCAAGAGTGTCCATCCCCCAGACGGTGCGCACCACACCCATTAGGTGCCTATATACCCATCCCCTCCTCCCCTCTCCCATCTGCCCGACACCCAATGAATGTCATTACTATATGTGCACTTAAGTGTTGATCAGTTAAAACCAATTTGCTGGTGAGTACATGTGCTGCTTGTATTTCCATTCTTGTGATACTTCACTTAGTAGAATGGGTTCCAACTCTATCCAGGATAATACAAGGGATGCTAGATCACCATCGTTTTTTGTGGCTGTATAGAGCTCCATGGTATACATATACCACATTTTATTAATCTATTCCTGTATTAATGGGCACTTGAGTTGTTTCCACATCTTTGCAACTGTTAGTTGTGCTGCTATAAACATTTGAGTGCAGATGTCTTTTTTATAGAATGTCTTCTGTTCTTTTGGGTAGATGCCCGGTAATGGGATTGCTGGATCAAATGGTAGTTCTACTTGTATGTCTTTGAGGTATCTCCATATTGCTTTCCACAGAGGTTGCACTAGTTTGCAGTCCCACTAGCAGTGCATGAATGCTTCTATCTCTCTGCATCCATGCTAACATTTATTGTTTTGGGACTTTTTGATAAAAGCCATTCTCACTGGAGATAAGTGATATCTCATTGTGGTTTTGATTTGCATTTCCCTGATGATTAGATCAAATATTATTGAAGCAATTCTTTAAACGACTTTGTAAGATACAATACTTTTAAAACTTTATATTTTGACATAATTTTAGATTTACAAAAAAGTTGCAAAGATAGTTCATAGAATTCATATAGACCCTTCACCCTGCTTTTCCCAATGTTAACATCTTACATAACTATGAAACAGTTATCAAAATTAGGAAATTAATATTAATGCTATACTATTAATATTAACTAAACTACAGGCTTTATTCAGATTTCATAAAATTTTCTAATTTCCACTAATCCTTTTTCTGTTCTACGATTCAATCTAGGATTCCACATTGCATTTAGGTTTTTAATCTTCTCTAATCTGTGACAGTTTCTTGGTTTTGATTTTTTCCTGCCTGTGACACATTTGAAAAGAACTGATCCAGCATTTGCAGGATACCCCTCAATTTGAGTTTGTTTGATGTTTTTTCATGATTCGACTAGGGTTATGGATTTTGGAGAAAAACATTACATGTGCCTGCTTTCTTTTTGCATCATTTCGGGGAATACACAATGTCAACATGACTTATTACTGGTGATGTTAACTGTGATCATCTGGCTAAGGTGATGTCTGTCCACCTTAAAGTGATATCTTTTCCTTTCTTTCTTCCTTGTTAAAAGGAGTCTAGAGTCCAGCCAGCATTCAAAGAGGGGAATTAAGACCAACCTCCTGAGAGGAGGGATATCAAAAATTTGTAGACATATTAAAAGCACCAATTTATTCAATAAATTCTGGGAGAGATACTTTGAGGCTATGCAAATATTCGGTTTTAAGTTGTACCCACCGGTTTTAGCATTTACTTATGGATCTTGCCTGCAGCAATTATATAATGATGATTTTATTAATATTTATCTAATTCCTTCTACATTTATTATTTGGAATTCTTCAGATCTGCTTCATTCCCCATTTATTTATTTGACAATTTATTTATATCATTTTGGACGCATAGATGTTTACCTCATTTATTCTCCTGGCTCATTTTCTAATTGTGAGGTACAGATTTTAGTCCCCATTCTGGAAATGAAGAAATTGAAATTCAAAACATTTTCATGACTTACTCAGGATCACATACTCAGTTGCAAAGAGGATCTGCGATTCAAGTTTCTTCACTCTCAGCTGGTGCTATCTCTGGTTTCCCCTGGCATACAACTTGCTACATAGCATGAGTTTAATAAATACTTGATGAACAAATGAATGAATGAAATAGTAAACTTACAAATTCATTTGGTGATTGAAGCTGATTCTTGGTAATCTTATTCTAAGAACACAGAGAACCAGGAAAGGTGTAGCAGGGAGATTTGAATACCAACCTGCAAAGGAATTGTATTCAGCAGTAAAAAGGTTTCTTCCTGGTCACAAGGTGGTTTTGTATCTTTGGCATTTGCCCAAATGTTCAGAATATGTCATCATTTCCTTAGCCTGATTTTATTTTAGTAAAGGATGAAAATATAATCTCTGTGAGGGAAAATCTAGCAGCTGGTCTTCCTGATAATTCACCATGATCCCAGCATGTGACTCTAACAACGCTCTTGGGAATCTGTGGAGCTCCCCAAGGGCAGAAGTCAGGTCAAATTTGCATAGTGGGCATTCAATTAATGTTGCTGAATGTGTATCTTGCTTTTTTGTGGTTCCTTTTGTAAAAATATCACATGGCCAGAGCTCTTTCATTTAGCTGCCAAGGATTTATGGTTTCATTACGTTTTTAAATGGCAACTTCAGTAAATAACCGTGTTATTAACATACCGTCTCCTAGAAACAGTAGAGTCAGTAGAAATGTCTGACCCTTTGCCCCAATTTCTGACATGCAGTAAGTGCTAAATAAATATTTGCAGAATGAACCCCTGAAGAAATTAATGTATGGGCTGGGGTAGTTGGGGAAGATTTCCTGCAGGAGGTGGGGTTTGGACAGGAGCAGGAAGTATGCTGGTGACAGGTGGAGAGGGCTTATCCTAACAATACTCCTGCTCCTTTTATGATTTTAGTCATGTTAGCTGGTAATAAGAATTTTCCCTTTATTTGGACTCCCTGATAACCATAAGAAGAAGCCAAAACACCCTTTAATAAACCTACAGTCTTCTTCCGGGCTCTTAAAGGCCGTGTCTTCTTATGTTTAATTGGTCTGTGACACCAAGAGATGGCAAACAAGCACTCAGCCACCCAGAGTGGGATCACATAATGATAATCCCATTTTCCCAGCCCAGGTGAAGGCAATCTTATCAACCATGCTCTACCTGAAATTAGCCAGTTCTGAATTCTAGAGCCTGATAACATTCTGCTTCTGATGACTAATTTCTATTTTTTCAGGAATCTATATCTGCAACAGAAATTCAACACAAAATCACATGTATTTAATACGAAAAGGGCCTCATTGTCCCATTTAAATAGATGGACTCACAGAAACAAAGTGCAGCTAAGGTAACAGGGCAGCTCTGGGACTAATGAGAAGTAGAACAAGGGGTTGATGCCGACATGATCATTTCTTTGCGCATCTCTCTCTCAAATCTACTTTGTCTGATTTTATTCCCTCCTTCTATAGACGGTGATTCCCCCTAACGCAGGAGAGGAAAACCTCAGTTCACACTCTTCCTAGTCCATGAACTCAGAGGCAGAGCCCTTCTTTCTCTTGTTCAACCAGGCACTATGGATACTGTGAGGAAAGATATGGAAATTACTGGTCTTGGTCACATGTCCATCCCAAAGGCCAGTGAGGCTGGGTGCTGTGATGGAAAGCCCTACCAGGATCACAGAATATAATAGGAAAGAAGCAGTTTCCCAAGAAAGAGGACAGTAGGGCATCCTCAGACCCCGTCAAAGGTCCACTACTCTGCTGAGCTGTACAGAGCAGACATGAGCAGGTTTGTATTTGGGGACTTCATATCTAACATCCACAAGCTTCACATCTGACAACGTTTTGCCTTCTAGAACTTCCAGTTTCCTCTTTATCTTCACTCCACAGACTCCTACTCCAAATTCCTTACTGATGAGATAGGGAAGGAAGATCAATGAAAGCAAACTTTGCAATAACCATTTGGGGCTATCAAATAAAGAGAAGTATTGAGGAGTGATCATCTTTTCTTATTAAGACTGACTCCTAGCCAATTTTCTATTTGGCTGTAACAATAGGAGACCAATAACATTTTAAGCAGTTAAGACTGTGTATCTTGGACAGAGGACACATGGGCCAGAAGAGGTGTGCATAACAGCTTAGGCATGGCAGAGCTAGCAATCTGGAGGTGACATGATTTGTGTCTGGGGGATATTTAACATGTACTTGGTATTCCATTAGGTTTTATCAACAAGTTACATTCTTGTTTGTCCCATCCTTTTGAGCTATGTTCAACACAAAAATGTTTCATGCATTCTAGCTAGGTCTACTGTGCCTCATGGTTACTAACTTACTATCCATACTCAACACATTTATGAGTTTTCTCTATGCCTCAAAAGCTACTTCCTTACATTCTATCTATAATTAGTCTCATTTCCACTTCATGTATTTGTTTCTTTTATTCTCTGTGTAGCAGAATTGAGTTCTCTTAAATAAAAGAGAAAAATTAAACACTTTATGTCCCTATTTCTTCCTACTGGGACATTCTGGCACCAGATGACCAAGGAAAGAGCTGCATATGCACACAGAAAAGCAAGGCAAGGAGGCCAGCTTATGAGAACATTCTCTCTTCTGTTCTTCAGTTCCCAGAAGCCAGCATATACACTGCCAAAATATCAACTTTAACATTGAAATATTCCGTGATTCAATGAAACTTTGGCTCTTAACACTCAGATAAATTATGAGTATTTTTCTTCCTTGAGTTTAAAAGCAGCCCTGAAGATGGAAACAGTCCCTGACTTATAAAGCTAGGTGGTAATTGTCAGTACAACTTTGTTCACCTCCTTGTCCTTCACAACCAAGACCTGGGAAATAATTTTCATATGAGTTCAATTTTCTCTGGGAATTGGGCAGCAGCAGCAGCAGCAGCAGCCTCTGAGAAAGAAACACCCAAAGGCTACAGTAATTTCTGCAATAGGTTGTGAACATATGGCTTGTTCATCATACAGCAATGTTTCTTTGCTTTGGTCAAGTGCAACCCTGCCACATGAAGAAACATTCAGCAGTCATGCTGAGAAGGAGGGAGTAGAAGAGTCAAAAAAGGCAGTTTCCAAAAATATAACTGTTAATTTATGCAAATATTTTGAGTCCCTTCACTTCACCTCCCCTTTTAGAAGTGGTTTTAAGACCTCAAAGAGCTGCTGGGAAAGGCAAGCTCAACCATCTCTGTTGGTCTCCCAGAGTATTGGCTGCTATAGCATTATAAAATAGCAAGCTTTTAAATCAACAAGAATGTTAAGGGCTATTGCTTAACTCCAGATGCTACATCAGACCCCACGGTGAGACACATGGGTAGGGTGGGAGCATTGTGCAGCAGCAGAAATTTATTGGGGTCTGTAGAAGTAAATAAGGCAGTGATTGAAGGTACAGTATTGACAAACCGAGAGAAGACTCTAAATAGTCTGATCTGGTCTCCAGGAGCTCACGAACACAGATCCCACGGAGCTATTTATTCTGCTCTTCTCCTATCTTGATGCATGGCAATAAGTTTCCAGGAAAGGATATCAAGAAAGATTGTTCTACAATTTGTGTAGAACAATGTGTTCTACAATTTGTGTTCTACAATTTGTGCGGGATCAGAAATCCCACAACATAATAGTTACAAAAAATCTAAACATGTTAGTTGAAATATTTTTAAAGGACCTTTATAAATTCATGAATAAGTCTACAATAAAGTAAACGAATTCCTCTAAAGTCAGAAAAAAATGGAAATGTGAGTCTGGGGAGGTAAGTCAGAACTGTACCCAAGACACATCTAAGGATCCATTTGGGCTACAGCATCAGCAGATAAGGGGAAAGATTAACTAAGTCTTGTGCCTGTGCAGAACAGGGCACCAAACCTCAGATTACCTTGCACAGAACAAGGGCTCAGGAAGAGTATATGTGGTAAATCATAAGAAAATCCACCAACAGCAGCAAAGAAACAAAACAAACAAACAAAACCACAACAAAACTCCATCTTGCCCTTCGCTCTGGATCCCCTGAGATTTACATTGGTTGGGTCTGAATTTACATTTTTTGCTCAACTGAAGACACCGCAATCCAAGAATTTTGATTTAAAGTAAACCTGGTTCTGTAGTAGTGCCCCTGGATGGCTGCAGAGTCAAGGCACATTTCTCAGGGAGAGCACACCTCGGCATGAGTCTCTTACATGCTTACACAAGGGAAAGGCAGTGGCAACACAAATAAAAGAAATAAAAGAGAAAACAAAAACAATAAATAGCAGGAGATTATTAAAAATGAACAAATGGGTTTGATAAAGATTCAGGTAGAACTTTTAGAATTGAAAAAGAACATTGAAATAAAACATGCAATTGAAGTGTTAAACAGTAGAAGATACAATTATAAAAAGACTAAGTAATTGGAAGTGGGTATGATGAAACTGAACAGAATGAAGCACAGAGAGATGCCAACATTGAAAATAGGAGGGAGAGGTTAAGAACGTAGAGAATGGAGCAACATCCACTAAAATGCTGTAGCATAAGAAAAGAGAAAACAGGGAATGGGTAATATTCCAAGAGATTGCCTGAGAGTTTCTCAGAAATGATGAAAGGCATGAATACTCAGACCCAGAAAGTCATTGAATCCCCAAGAGTAAATACTAAAAAAATTCATTCTTAGATACAATGCAATCAAAGTACAACAACAATAAAGAGAGGGTCTTAAGAGCAACTACAGAGAAAAGACAATGTACATAGAACAATATTTAGACTGATACCTACTTTTTCAATGGAGGAAGGAAAGACAGAAAGTAAAAAAAAAAAAAAAATAATTCCTTCAAATATTTTCAAATGTGAGAGAACTGTCAACTTACATTTGTATCCCATTAAATAGTATCTTTTAAGAACAAGAATGAAAGAAAAATACATTCATATAAACAAAAAAATGAAAGATTTTACCATCTACATACCTATACTAAAGCTTCAAAAGGATGTTTTTCAAGAGAAAAGAAAAATTACACTAAGGATGAATAGTGGGTAAAAAAAGTGTTAGACATGGTTTAAACTAAACATTACTTGTACAAAATCATAACAATAATGAAGTTAAAAACAAATGAGAGAGTTAAAGTGGCTAAACAACAATATTATGTAGGTTTGGAGTATGTGTTTGCAATTGAAGTTTTCATACATTTAACAATATTTGGTGAGCACTTATTATAAGCCAGAACTATTTTATGCACTGGGTAAGCAAGAGTGAACAGTTAAAAAATTTTGCCCCTGTGAAATTTGCATGTTAGTAGAAAAAGGCAGGCAACAAACAAACAAATGACAAAATCAGATGATGATAAATTCTACGGTGAAAAATATAAAACAGAAGTAGGAGTGCGAGCACTTAGTCCTTTATATTCTTATTCCTTGATATCTTTTATAGTCCATGTATTTTTATAAATTTATCTTATACTAAATAGAAAATTACTCTATATGTTTCAAATTTTTAAAGGAAAAGGAAACTCTTAGTTAAATTTAGACTTACGTATATGAAGTGTGGATGTTAAATTTTAAAAAATGAAAAATAGAAGTGGAGTATATATCTTCCAAATACATATGACGAGGGGTGGATAATGGAATGAGGGGAAAAATCAATCATTTAAAAGGAAGCAAGAAAGGAAAATATGAGATACGGAAAGAGGGGAACAAATAGAAAGCTTGAAAATAAGGTAGTAAAAATAGTCAAAATATTTTAGAAATTGCAGTAAATGAGAATAGACTGAACTCCGGGTAAATGGCATGAACTGTCAGACTTGATTACAAAAAAAATCGAGGAATATGTGCCCTTTATATGAAACAAGCCTCATAATAAAGACAGATAAATGTTCAGGATAAAGAGATGAAAATAAATATACTAGGCAAATATTAGTCAAACACATCTAGTACATCTATATCATATCAGTCAAGATAGGCTTTATTGCAAATATACAAAACCAGAGTTACAGAAGATTACGCCATAATGAAAACAGGTTCAGTTTTCTGAAGAGATGTAACATTTCTAAATTTGTATCAACCTAACATACCCCAAAATATATATAGCAAAACAGAAAAATCTATGAGGAAAAACTGACAAATCTGTCCATTTGTGGGAGATATTAACATCCTCTCTTAGTGATTTATAGATCAAGTAGCCCCCAAATTAGGTAAGTGTAGAGAAGATTTAAATATTAATAAGTTTAATTAATGAATATGAAGATGGAGAATGTTGTGTCTAACACTTTATTTTCAAGCACAAGTGTAATATTTACAAGTGTTAACAGAGACCCCTACCTCATGGAAGACCTTATATTCTACAAGACAGACAATAAATAAGTAAAGTATAAAAGATAAGTAATAAGGAGAATAAAACCTGGAAATGAGGGAAGGGAGTAGGGTGGGAAAGGGTATCAATTTTAGATAGGTAGGCCATGTCAAACCTCACTGAGAAAGAAATGTTTGCGTAAAGACCAGGAAGAGGTGATGGGGAGCAATGCAGTGTTTGGGGATCAAGCATTCCAGGCAGATTATGAAGTAAATAAGAAGGACCTGAGGTTAATGCATACCTAGATTGTTCTAGCAAGGTAGATCAGTGTGGCTGGAAGCTGGGGCAGAATGACTCTAGGGGAGAGTAGTAGGAGAAGAGGTCTGGGAGGTGTAGGTTGCCAGCTCAGGTGGACCTCAGAGTTATTAATGTTAATAAGAGATGTTAATTTTTCCTGTGAATGAGAAAGGACAATATTGGAAGAAGATTTGATCTGATTTGCATTTTCATAATACCAGTATGACTTTTAAGCTGTGAATAGACCGAAGGGGCAAAACAAATGCAAGGAGACAAGTTAGAAAACTATTAAAACACTAACTGAGAAATCAAAGTGGCTTGGAACTTTGCGGTAACACTCAACGTGATGAGAAATGGCTGGATTCTGGATTTATTTGAAGTAGTCAATGGGATTTGCTGACAGATTGGACGTCAGGTATTAAAGTCAAGCAAGACTCCATGGTTCTTTGGTCTGAACAGCTGGAAAGATGGCACTGCCATTTCCTAAAAGGGGAGGCTGTGGGAGGAGCAGAAGCTCCATTTTAGGCACATCAAGCTTTGGATGTCAGATGTGTGGGAGAAGTATTGTAGGAGTTGGATATATTTAATATGAACCTGGAGTTCAAATGAGTGGTACAGGCTAGAGATACACATTTGACAGTTATCAGTATACGGGTGATTTTTAAAGACATGAGACTGAGTGAGATCATCAAGAGAGTGAGGGTATATAAAAAAGAAGTCCAAGCATTGAATTTGGGGTCAACCTACTATTAGAGTTAGGAAGCTAAATGAAAAGTAGCAATGCTGACTGTTGAGTGATCCGTCATGTAAGAAGAAAATCAGAGTGGCCAAATTCATCAATGCATTTGATAGAGCAAGAAAGATAAGGACTGGATAACTGGACATAAATGCAGAAATCATAAACAAATTAATAACAAATTGCATTCAGCAGTGTTTGGAAATTAAATCATATAATGATCAAACTGGATTTATCACAGGGATGAAAGATTAATATAGCATTATAAAATCTGTTATGGCATTTACCATGTGAACATTAAAAGAGAAAAATCAAGTGATCATATTAATGATACAGAAAAGTATTTGATAAAATTCAATACCCACTTATAATAATATTTCCAGCAAACTAATAAAAGTTTGGACACACACTGACAAAGTGTGTTCAACAAAAAAAAATCTACAGCCATGATCCACTGGATATTCAAATAATGGAACTGTCTTTAAAATAAAAAATAAGGCAAGAATGCTTACTATTCAACATATTTTATTAAGCATTATATTGAAGGTATTAGTGATCTTAGTAAATAAGAATAAAAAAGTAAAATGTACAAGGATTGGCATGGAAGACACAAAATCTTATAATTAAAGAACTGTGTCATTGTCTACAATGAAAATCAAAAAGAGTCTAAGGACAGTGTTTGCATTAGTGAGAGTTTTAAAATATAATTAGATAAAAGACTGACATAAAATTAATTGCATTTTTGTACACCAACAAGACTTAGGAAATGCAATTTTAAAAAGATAGCCTTATATTAACAACAGTAAAAAAATATGTATTTTACCTAAGAACATAATTAACAAAAAATATGCAAATCATTTGTTGAGAAAATTATATAACTTGATTTAAAGACATTAAATAAGAACTAAATAAATGATCTTGGAGGTCAGTGATATACCATTATCTTGGATTGGAAGACTAAATATCATGAAGACATAAATTTTCCCTAGATTGACCCATAGTTTGAATGAGATTTCATCAAAATCCCAAGTTTTCAAAAGAAATTCAACAAGTTGATTGTAACATCTATATGATAACCAAAGGCCAAGAAAAGCCAATGCTCTTAATGAAAAGAGTCTTGCTTTACCAGAGAAAAAGATTTATCATAAAGCTATAATAGATTAAAAAATGAGAATTAATTGATACATAAATACAACACCAGAACAGAAAAACACAGAAAGTTTTATGTATCTGTAAGTTACTATACTGATGGATGTAGCATTGAATGTGGGGAAATAAGAGACTGTTTAATAAATGAAGTGGAAAAATTGGTTATCCATATGGAAAAATTGAAATTACACCTATAAGGCGACAACACACACAGAGAGCAATTGCTAATGGGTTACAGACTTAAATGTAGAAGGCAAAACTTTGAAAAACATCTCTCTTACTTTGGGGAAGAGAAACAAGGTTTGACCATAAAAGGAATATATTTTACTAGATTTAAAAAACGTTAATGACTGCATTAAGAATTTTCGCTTATCAAAATATTCCAGAAAGTGAAAATATAAGCCATAAACTGTGAGAAGGATTAGAACAAAGATTACATTTTAAAATATCTTAAAAAGTCAGCAAGTAAAAGGCAAAAAAATCCCACATTAAAATGGTCAAAATATATTAACAAGTATTTTTCAGAAGAAAAACAAATGACTAATAAATAGGTGGGAAAGTATTCACCCTAAGTAGTAATCAGAATTGCAAAAAAAAAAAAAAAAAGCAATGAAATGCAATTTATAATCACCAATATGAAAAATTTTAAAAATCTGTTAATACCAAGTATGATAAGAATGCACAACAATGAGAATTATACACAAATGAAGAGAATTCAAATTAGTACAACCAACTGGAAGTACAATTGACATCATCTGGTAAAGCTGATGAACCTTTCCCAGGGACCCAGAAACTCCACTCCTAAGGATACATTAGCCATGTCCTAAACCAGCCCAAAAGGAAGAAAACTAAACAGTATGCTGTTTAGGGATACGTATTCACATGGTAATACTATGAAAAAAATCAAGAGAATAAAAAACAAAGATGGTGCTTACCTCCGGGGGAAGACAGAGAAATGGAATCAGGAAAAATTACAAAAGTTTCAAGGGTTTAAATAACTTTTCATTCTTATAGGTGCTTTTATAGGTAATCTTTTTATTATTCTGATTCATAGCTAACACATTCATTATTTTGTATATATTAAATTCTTCATAATAAAATGAGGAGAGAAAATTGAAGAAGTTCTGGATGTCAACGGAAAAGAACCCAAACTCTGTAAAATAATTTAAAGAGGTTTATTCTAAGCCATGTGTGAGGACCATGGCCCAGAGCCATGCTCAAGAAGCCTTGAGCAAGTGGTCTCTCACCATGGTTGGGTTCAGTTTGGTTTTATACATTTCAGGGGACTGGAATTACACATAAACTCTTAATACATGGAAAGTGTACATTGGTTTGGCCCAAAAAAGCAGAACATCTCCAAGTGGGAGGCTTACAGGTTATAGGTAGATTTGAAGATTCTGTGATTTCTAATTGGTTAAAGAAATAAAGTTTTGTCTAAAGGCTTGGAATGTTTTAAGTTAAGGAAGTCTGTTAATCAGAGACAAGCCACTGGATATATACCCAGACTCAAGTGATCTGCCAGGTAAATTGAGAAGCTGCAGGTGTGGTTGAAGCTTTGCCCTGCATAGCCCTCGACCAGTTAATGAGTTACAAAGGACGACTCTGAGAAGGGAGGGGGGCATAACGAGGCATGTCTGACCTCCCTTCTCATGGCCAGTAACTCAGCTTTAGGGTGTTTCTGGGGCCCCCTTGGCCAAGAGGAGGTCCATTCAGTCACCTGGGGGGGCTTAATATTTTATTTGAATTCACATGGAAAAGACCAGATCACCGTGCCTATGGCCATTTTCCTCTTCTCTTTCATGTGTTTTTAAACATTTTTCTATAGCTGTGGAGAAAAGACAGAATGGCCAGACTTACTGTGTATAAATTGCAGTTTAAAAACAAACATTTATCATGTGTCAAGCAATGGATTAAATACTTTCTATCCAATCTCTTATTCAATCAATACAAGAAGCAACTGGGTGGGCACTTGTACGGTCCTCGCTTTACACATGAGAGAGATAAAATGACTCACAGATGAATTAAATCACCCAAAGTCACATGGTCAAGTAAGTGGCCAAGACAGGATTTGAACTCAAATCTGCTGAGTATCAGAGCCCGAGCTCCTAACACCTGAAGTATAATGTTTCTATTCAAGTTGCTGCTTTTCGTCTTGTCTTTATTTACAGGGTACACTTAGCATGTGCTGAACACTGTGGCAAACACGAAGGGGTCAGCCCAAAGCTTTTTATATGTGGGGGCTGCAATTGCTGAATCCCGGAGCTATCATTAACCTGGGCTAGGGTTAATAAATAAACAACTGTAGCTGATTAAGTAAATTATTTACGCCACTAGTTAAGTACTTTCTTTATGCCTGGTGCTGGGTAGGCGTCTCTAACCTTCACCGTGCTGCTGGGTAGTTGAAAATGGAGGCTTAGAAAGCTTTGGGTGTTGGCTGAAATCCCTGGTGTGGTGAATGGCAGATCTGGACTGCAAACCTAAGCTGCGGTGCTTCCTGAATCTTAACACATGCTAAAGGAGTACAGGTAGGTGGTTAATACCTTCTGTCAATAGAATTTGCAGTTGGGCTGACACTGTATGAGATATTGTATCTTTTTATGTGTGGTCAAATGAAAGCAATGACACCTACATGGAATATGACTGTATGTGTAAACCACACCGTTGTGCTCAGCATACCTGAGGCAAGAGGGGATGAACCCATGTTACGTTATTTCATGGAGCGGGGGCACGCTGGCTGGCAGGCAGGGGGTGGGGTGTTGAAGTCGGGGAGAGAATCAAACCAAGAAAAAGATGGTCAAAAAGGAAAGTGGGTAATGATTCTAAAGATGCTCAGTTAGTGAGAATGAAGCAAAGTATTGGGTAGTTTAGGCAGTTTTACTTTTTTAAAAAGTATACTTCGGTGCTTGATGCTATATATAGTAAATAATTCATGCTCTCTGGGATCACAGAAAGGCTTTGAGATGCTCTAGGAAAAAGAAGGGGAAAAAAATTTGTCCAGAGAGGTTTGTGCTTTGGGGAAGAGAAGGGTATATGCACTACATGTTAATGCAACTCTAACCAGGCGTCCAGATCAGCAAATAGCACCACAGACCGTGTGATAAGGAGTCAGGCTGGCTTTCTGTGGAAGTTGAATCAGGTTTGCAAATGATTTTTTTTTTTTTTAAATCATCACTCATTCTGTGTGGTCTGCAAGGCTGAAACAGCCTACCCTTTTTTTCTGTCTCTCCTCATCATTATAGGTTTGTCTCCTTTCCACATAGACCAGCTTTACCCACTGTTATTCACCCTACCCCATCCCCTACCAATTCACCAGGCAGTAGCTCTGAACCAAATCTGAAAAACGTGTGATAACAACAGCTGCAGGAGGAAGCTAGGATTGAGGGAAGCCCACTGGGTGATCTGATCAGGACTTCTGTGAAATATAACTCAGAGATATATTTCAGCAAACCCCCAGGCATTAAAGGAGAACAATGGTAGAAAGTAATTTATACTATGCAATCCTTTAATGCCTGGGGGTTTGTTGACTGTGAGAGCACAAGGCAAGCAGCTGTGCTGAGGTCAAGAAAGTTCTAGAAACAGCAATCCAAGACACAACAAGGACTGAACAACTGCTTTCCTCATCAAAGGTGAGCCATGCTATAGCCATAGGGCTGTTAGGGCAGGACCTCCAGGTAATGAGACCTCACCAGACAGACACCCTGAGTTTCTTCCAGAGAGGGTGGAGCTTCAGCCCAACAACCTGCAAAAGGAAACAATCTTTCCTGTTGAAAGCAATGGCTCCTAGCAGTTGCTCCTTCTGCTTGTATCTCCTTATCTGCTTCCACCAGCTCTTGGGGCCCTCAGACCAAAGTTTAAAAATAATAATGATGATAATGATAATGGCTCACTTTTATTAAGCACTTCTATGTACCAGAGATCCTTATACTGTGAGGCTATTATTGCATTTATTTCTCACAATTACTCCATGATGTAGGTTATTGTAATTATAATTATGGTGATTATATTCATTTCAGTAGATCAGGAAAATGAAGTATAATTCAGCTAAATAACATGCTCAAATTTACGCAGATTTTAAGTGTGTAAAAACCCAGGTCTGATTTTTAACCCTATGCTCTCAACCCCTATAGCAGTGCCTCCCAAATCTGAACAATGTACAGATCCCTTAAAAAGAGAAAAAAGTTCTTGTCGACCTCCAGTACTGACTAAAACCAGCCATAAACTCCTTCTAAATTCACTAAACCAAAGCCAAACATATACGTTAAAAACACTTAATAACTAAACTGTAAGACCAATAAAATTCTAATTAAAAACATTAATTCACTGTGATGAAGGCTGCTGTTCTGCTTAAACTAGATCATCAGTATCGGCTTTAATAGGAGAAAGATGAGCCTCAGGTCAGGTTCTGTATTGAGTAATTTTTGTGTGTATTTTGGCTTCAGAAGTAATTCAGATAATGCCTGTTAGTGTAAATGTGCTGTTAATTATTTCAAGGCTTTGCTTGCTGGTTCACAATAAATAGACCTCACATTTTTTCAAAACACTGCCAACAAACAATCTTCAAGTGTCAATTTTAATTAAGTGTCATTTGATAACTCTGTAATGCTGTCTTGTTTACTTGAAGAAGGTTATGATTGCAGCATTATTGAAATTTTCATTAAATAAACCCTGATTGTCAGAAGCAGGTCTCATTTCATGTGCCCGGCCATGCTTACCATGAATGAGTGGTGACAGTTTGGCTCGTTCAAAGATGAGCTCTGTAGAGATGTCTACGGTTTGGAAGTGTCTGCTCAGGAACATATGGCTGTGAGTTTGATTTGCATATTTGCCGTTGTACCCGCTGATGGCTCAGATCTCCCATCACATTTCTTCCTGGGATACTCTTATTAATGCATCGCTTCCTGACATCATTTGACTTTCACTTAGCGAAAATAACATTTTTTAAAACAAATGTAGACGTCCCCATGGAAATCATATGGTAGTTCTTGGAATGAGTGATCTTTAAAATGATTAGATTATGCCTGTAACTCATCAGATTATCACTGCAATGCAATATAATTTTTAAAAATTCTTTCATGAAACATTTGGACTGTTGAAAATTCATATACGAGTTCCAGTTTGTGAATCATGGACCATGTCTGCTGATTTCCTTGCATCCAGTAAGTCAGGAGAGGCACAGATCTTCAGGATTCTCCAATATTGAAAACCTTGGTCCTGGAGTCATTTCTCAAAATACACATAGAGGCTCCTTTCCACTGGAACCTAATCATAGGCCCACATTCCTATTTCCATATGTCCCATCCACAGACATAGAAACTCTTGTTTCCCAGCACCCAGATTTTCCCAAGAGAAGTCCATCAGTAAGTAAAGTAATGGCTCTGAGCCCTATGCTGACTTGTTTTGCCTTGTAAGAACATAAGCCTCATCACCCTCTGAATAGATAAGGAAATTACAGCCCAAAGAATTGACTTCTCCAAAATCACTGAGATGTTACAGATCTTCCAGTTCATGCTTTTCTCATTAAAACACACTGCTTCATCTGAGTAAGATGCATCAAAGCAGGGGATTCTTGCATTAAAAATACAATTATAATATAAAGGGAAGAGTGTGCACAAGAACAAGGAAAGAATCAGTAGCCATTCTGCATCTCTATTAAGATTTAACACTGGCACCTCCTATTTTCAAATAACCACAATAACAATAATACTGATGATGTAAAATTTTAGATTTAATTCTCTGGCCATTGTCATTTACTCTATTTGCCATTGGTTTGAGAAGCAATTATTAAGTGTATTTTTTTTTTAATCACAGGACTCTAAAATCCATTTATTAATTCAACAAATACTTATGTAATGGGTATTACATAAAGACAAACTTTACATGCTTTTATTTTAATGAGAAAACTATTTAGGAATCATTAGAATATTTTGACACAGACTTCCTTAGTTTGTGGGAAATCAACAGGATGGACCCCTTTAGTTATACGTAGATAATGCAAATACCAACAATTGTTCTTAGAGAAAACTGTGATTTCCTCACAAATGTGAATGCAGATGATGTAGGTTGAAGTTTGCATTTTTTTCGTTGGGTAAATTGGATACATCTGATGGTAAGCCAGACTGGGCCCTTCAAGATTTTGATAACTTCTAAATAGTATGTTTAATAATTAATGCTCCTTGAATGATGTTATTTAAATTAGAATTATCTCAGACTTGGAAAATATATTGTTGACTACTGCGACTGTCTTTTCTAGAGTTCCCCTGAAACAAATGGAAGTGCGTATTAGAAAGAGGATACAACCTAATCTAGGCTCAGGGACTCGTGCCTGTGGGTTCCAGAAGTGGCCACTGCTGTGACAGTGCATGCTGAACTTGGGGCTGATCTTCCATTATTCTATCAGCGATCAGTGAATGAGTTTAGCCTTTGCTGTGCCCTTGAAGACTTAACGGAGAAAGCTGTGCCTGTCCCTAGCACAGGGAGAGCCAGCAGCCTCGAGAAGCAAATTACACCATAGCATGATAATATGGTATTTAGGGGAAGCAATGGTTACCAGCTGGGTTGGTCGACCAGGTAACAAGTGATTAGTAAGAAACCGCTAAGCATTCATCAGGAACCCTCTTGGAGGGGAAATCTGGGAGAAAGATTGACTTTCAAAGAATTTCAATCATAAAACATTTTGTATCACCCAGTCTGGATAAGATGCAATCTCTTTCCAGTCTTCCCTTGTGCCCATTAATGTCTCATTATAACATCCGATGGCAGTAGTGTGTATGGGATTCAGACAGGAAAATAAATTCACTATAAGTATTATGGAAATAGAGGATTTATTGCAGGGATTAGACCTTATACGAATAAGGGAGGAGCTGAGAAAGAAAAATCTGGAAAGGGGAGTTAAAGGGTCAAAAAAAATAGTCGATAGTCAGGCACCCTGCAGCAAAGGTGTAGGTGGACCAGTGGGAGCTTGAAAGGAAGTCCAAGAAGTCACCAAAGTTGGACCATATAGGGAGAACTCATGAAGTCTATGGAAACTGTCCCTTCTGGGGAAAAAGCTGCCTCTGCAGAGCTGCAGCTTTGGTGTGCCCCCTGGTGGCGGGCCTGGGGCACTGCTTGAAGACAAGCAGGACAGGGAGTGGAGACAGCCGGGCACTTCTGCATCTGTCTATCACCATAGTTGATGATGACAACCTTCTGAGAACAATGAATTCTGCTCTATTTGTCAGCCAAATCTCAAGCAAGTTCTTTAGGAAAACCGGTCAGAGAAGGTTATAGTTCCTAGCTTTGGCTAGGTTCACCTAACACAGCCCAGCATAATCTAGCTGTTTGCCTGTACACCAGACTGTGAGATCAGAAGACAGGGAATATGTCACCTCCATTTTAAACTATTCAGCATCAGGTACAGTGCCTGAGACACAGACTCAATAGAAGTCTGGGCAATGAATGAAGAGCACCGATATGGCTGACGTGGCATTTGGGTTTTCAATCATTCTCAGAGCATATGGTGGAAATGGTGCTATGCATTCTTGGGATTAAAATCTCTCATGTCAAGACTGGATTCAAGTGAATGAATGTAGAAAAATTCCTCTGTGGAAGATAAATTTAATTATCTGTTAATGTATCAACATATTTACTTGAAATTTAAAGGAAACAGGGAAATGTTATCTGAAATCAAATTTGCCTTTTCCCTTTAATGTTGTCCACACTTTCAGTTTTACTATGTTTTGTTTTGGTTTGAGGGTGGCCGTTCATTGTTTGTTTTGTCTGTTGCTGCTGCTGTTTGTAGGATGCTGACAGTAACATATAATGAAGGATCATATTATGTGAACAAATTTT
The DNA here is from genome assembly GCA_963575035.1 of Avahi laniger. Classification (NCBI taxonomy): domain Eukaryota; kingdom Metazoa; phylum Chordata; class Mammalia; order Primates; family Indriidae; genus Avahi; species Avahi laniger. The sequence goes on from CAUYSK010030620.1 coordinate 28,089, forward strand.
ATTGTGAACAAATTTTATTCTGAAGTTATCAGAAAATCAAAATGAGTTTGAAGTTACACCTGTTTTCTAAGTCTGCTTCAAGAATGCTAAAGTTCATAGCATCCGTCTTTATCTCAGAGAACAGAAAAAGTCTCCATCAACAAAAAGAGCAAATTCAGAGTTATTGAGTCCTCACATAAAATTTTGTAACTTTATTTTAATTCTATTTATCCTGACATTTTAAATTATAAATTATCTTTCTGATAAAAATCAATGAGACATTTATGGATGATAGAGCATTTGGGGAGAAAAGACTTTATAGTATTTGGTCAGTACAAAGACTTTAGTATGATATTTCTCTCCCTGTGTCCTCTCCCTGGCTTCCTTGCAGGCCAATATTATATGTAATAACTTCATCAAAGTAACTTCCTTATCTGGTACTATACTTCTGGCTCAATGAACTATTTCAACAAAAAAGTTTTAAAATAAAATTAATATTTCCAGATTCTCAGTTGACTTTTATAATCAAAAATATATGTCTATAACTCTAAAAATAATTAACTCTTCCCTTCTGTCAGCTGCTCTGGCGTGGTTTTATCCCCACATGCCCAAGCTGGAGGGTGTGACATTGTGCCAGAGCGAAGCATGAAGCTACAGGATAAAAAAGGGCTCATCTTTTTCTCTCCTTTGCACGTATCTCTTACTAAAAAATATGTCCAGAAATTTGATGGTAAAACAAACATTACTATATTGTAAAATACATTGCAAAATTTGCATACATTAATAATATAAAATGAAAGACTCCAAAGAAATTTTTACCTTATTGGGGATCCCTTTGGAGAGAAAACCCCTTCCCCATTAGGAGTAGTTTGATGGAAATTGAGGAGGAGCCCTGTCTCAGAGTAAGCGTTACTTTTGGCATTAGTAATGCAAAACACTCAAGTTTTTAGACAACTGGAATTCATTGTCATTCCCAGAGAGATTTAGGACTGGAAGTTACTATCTAAATTGATACTGTCAAGTTAATCCAAGAAGCATTTTTATGTTTCTTTATTACCAGACATAACACAAGACAACGTGTCGTTTGATCAATGATGTTGTCATAAACCAACACCCATTTGTCAGCCTGCAAAGAACAAATGACAAGAGGGTCAGGGATTGAAAAGAGAAGAGGCTTATGTTAGAAGGCCACTGTCACATCGGAAGATGCTTCTGGACTGTATTGGTTTAAAGCCGCTAGCCTGTCCTCTCTCCCTCCCTTCCCGCCCCTCTCCTCCCTCACCTGCCTCCCTTCTTTTGGAGCTCAGATCAGCAGTGTGTGCTATTCTCCAGATTCTTGCCAGATTTTCTGTTGGGAGAAACTTTAGTACTGCTGGTTGCAGTCCAATTTGTAAATTTTTAAGCAGGCAGGAGTTAAAAGGCCTTCAAGAATAAGTTCTTTAAATCCCATAAGTTAGAACAGTCCAAATTTATTAATACCATCTCTGGCAGTAAGCAAGAGGTTTCTACATGGCAATGCCACCCTGACACAGTAAATCAGAGCTGTCTTGGCTTAGTAAGGGGTAGGTGAAGGTCGAGGGCCTAAGTTGCCCAGATTTGTGCCCTGACATCAGGCAGGAAACAACCATTTCTGCTGAAGACTAAGTTTACTTCCATATGGCTGCTCTTTGCCCCAAAGGTGTTCTTACATAAATAACGTGGGTCTTATTTCCATGTTAACTATATCCCTTGGTCCCGTATTGGTGGAGAGATTGTAAATCCTGGGTGCCTGGGATAGTCCTTATAATTACCAGTAGAGTCTCCTTTCATTGTCAGAATTGTCCTAGTTTACATCATAAGTTAAATTGTTTCTTTAAAAATCTCACTGTATTAAAAACTGATGTTAAAGCTGAGCTATTTCTAGCTAAATCAGAGCCACAGATATAAAAACATAGAATTAATGAAAGTAATGCAGGCCGCAGTGAGGTTGGAATGATTCAGCAGGACCATCTAGAAGAAACAAATGAGAGACTGCGGGTCTTCCGGGGTCAGCACAGCAATGGAGGGAGGGGGCTCCTCTCCCCAGGAAGGGTGACAGAGCACAGTCCCACAGAAGTCGGTGTCATCCTGCCAGTCAGCCAACCTCAGCCTGCTGCCCCCAGTTCCTTCTCTTGGGCTGCCCTCACTTTCCACGGCAGTGCTGGCCCTGTGTAGTGGGGCTCTGCTTTACAGCCATCACACTTCTGGGCTTCTCACTTAGCAACTATGTGACCTAGCACCAATTCACTTAACTTCTCTAAGCCTCAACCTTTCCCTCCACAAAATGAGGATAATCGGAGCTGCCTTGCAGGGTTGGTGTAAGGATCAGAGATCACATAAGTAAGGTGCTTAGCCTGATGTTTAGCATACAGTTAGCACAAAATAAGTAGAAGCTGTTTCATAGCCTAAATCTGAATTCTGAACAGTTTGGGATGTGACTCTCCACATCTCCTAAATGAGTTCCTAATTCTATACGCCTTGCTCTCCTCTCTCCTATGTGTCGGTAAATCCCTTGAGGACAAAGTCTACATTTTAGACCTCACTTGTGCCCGCAGCACTTACTGCTGCATGATACCAGGCACAGAGCAGCCCTTTAATACATTCCTGATCAATTAATCCATTGCCTCCCAAGCCCAGTGAGCACCCATGGCCAGGGCCTGTCAGCTCTTTTTCCCCTGTCCCAGCAGGGGCCAACATATCACAGCACCAGGGTTACCTGAGGTATCCTTAGCGAAGGGGAGATTGTTGTGAGGAAAGGCAAAAGGACCTGTGTGAAGTCAAAATAAATCTTTTTTAAATTTTTTATTTCAGCATATTACAGGGGTACAAATATTTAGGCTACATATATTGCCTTTGCCCCACCCAAGTCAGAGCTACAAGTATGTCCATCCCCCTGACGGTGCACACCACACCCATTAGATGTGAATATACCTACCCCCTACCCCCCCATCTGCCCGACACCCAGTGAATGTTATTGCTATATGCGCACTTAAGTGTTGATCAGTTAATACCAATTTGATGTTGAGTACATGCGGTGCTCGTTTTTCCATTCTTGGGATACTTCACTTAGAAGAATGGACTCCAGCTCTATCCAGGAGAATACAAGAGGTGCTATATCACCATTGCTTCTTATAGCTGAATAGTACTTCACGGTATACATATACCACATTTTATTAATCTGCTCATGTATTCATAGGCACTTGGGTTGTTTCCACACCTTTGCAATTATGAATTGTGCTGCTATAAACATTCGAGTTCACATGTCTTTTTTATGGAATGTCTTTTGTTCCTTTAGGTAGATGTACAGTAATGAGTCAAATGGTAGTTCTACTTGTAGCTCTTTGAGGTATCTCCAGATTACTTTCCACAGAGGTTGTACTAGTTTGCAGTCCCACCAGCAGTGTATGAGTGCTTCTGTCTCTCCATATCCACGCCAACATTTATTGTTTGGGGACTTTTTGATAAAGGCCATTCTCACTGAAGATAAGTGACATCTAATTGTGGTTTTTATTTGCATTTCCATGATTAGAAATGTTGAGCATTTTTTCATATGTTTGTTGGTCATTAGTCTATCTGCTTTTGAAAAGTTTCTGTTCATGTCCTTTGCCCACTTTTTGATGGGGTTGTTTGATATTTTTTCTTCCTGATTTTCCTGGGTTCTATATAGATTCTAGTTAACAGCCCTTTATCGGATGTGTAGCATGTGAATATTTTCTCCCATTCCGTAGGTTATCTGTTTGCTCTTATGATGTTTCCGTGGCTGTGCAGAAGCTTTTTAATTTGATCAGGTCCCATTTATTTATTTTTGTTGCTCTAACTGCCTTTGGGGTCATCTTCATAAATTCTTTCTTTGAAAGCAGTGAAATTCCACTGCTTCTCTTTTTTAAAACCATGATTATAAATAATGGAAACTTAGCATTATTTTCCTTCATTTCATAGTATGAAAATAAAAAATGGGCCTTGGATTTTCAGCTTGAAGTTCTGTGGTGCTAACAACTGATACTGCTGCTTTCATAAATGATGATCCTACCCCAAGATGCTGTTATGTGTTGAATATGTGTATATGCTGCATATATATATATATACACACACACACACACAACACACACTTAAAATATTTAAGTAGAAGTTTGATAGGTTTAAGTGGGTGCAAGAACAAGATAAACTAGAAAATTGTCAAATCTATTTATCTTCAATGCCAACTCAGCTTAAAATCAGCGTTTCTTCAAGCACTATAGCATACATAGTTTGCTATAATGGTATATTTTAATTTGATTATATTTCTTTGAAATAAAGAACATCATATGATTCAATCATGTAATAGCTAAATGGTTGAGTTTTCCAAGGGAAGAGTCAGTGTACTAGACTGGTACACATCAACTCCTAAGGCTAGGCTTCTTTGGTAGATATTGGGTATAGATTTATATTAACACTGGCCACATTAAAAGTATTCTTTGAGTTTTAATGAAATTTGATCAAATCGGAGTCTACTGCTTCCCCTCTGTTCCACTGGCTTCTGTTGTCGAATATATGAAACATATGACTTTCATATCAGTGCACCCCACTTTCCAAGCATTCTCTCCTTTAATTTTTGCTTACTCTGAAACCTTAGAAATGTGAGGATCAAAACACTGACCCAAACAGAGTTTGCTACAACTAAACTGTGATTCACTCTACTCTATTTTTAAAGGAGACTGGGACTTTTTCTATGTCTCTCTATGAGAATTAAACCAATGCAAGAATTTCAAAATCCACCTTGTTCACTGAAAAGCACCAAATTCCCAACAAGCGTACAAAAACATTTTTCTTTCCCCTGTCATTAACCTTCATAGTAACATTTCTGTTGATATAAATGCACCCATACAGTTCATTTGTTCTCCGAAGTGGTCAAGGACAGGTCAGGGAAGGCAAATCTTCTCTGGGCCCACAGTAGGATGGCCTTGATCTGCTCAAGTCCCGAGTGGGAGAATGGGTCTAAGAGGGGAAATGCAGGTCAGTGAGGATACATGCTGTCAATGGCATCATTGTGGTACCAGCTCAGGCAGGGTCAGTGGCATGTAGGTCCAAATAATCGTGTGACCAGAGTTGTCTGCATACCCTTCCACCACATAAGAAAATGGGAAATTGCCGTCAAAAAGACTCAGTTTTGCAGTAATGAAAGTCTACTTTTCCTTGTCATGACAACAGCTGTGAAGAGGGTATGATCACACAGTCACGTCAGGCTCCCTCACTGTGCTTTCACACGTGCACCTCATTTTGTCTTCACAGGAGCCTGTAAGTTGTGTTCAAAGCCCCATTTTAGAGAAGAAACTGACTTCCACATGGTTACAGATATCCCAGAATCCCACAGTAGTGACAAAGCTTTGACCAGAGCCCAGGTCTCCCACCTCCAGCATACTGCTCCTTCCTTTGCCGGCCTTAAAAATAGTCAATGCAGGCAATCAGCTAGCTGCATGGCATCCTAAAGGATGCTCCTTTTGATACCTCCCAACACTCTGAGTACTCTCCCAAATGATTCTTCTCAGCCTCCACTGCCAGTATCCAATGAACTTACCCTCCACAGGTCTAGCACTCATTGCTGGCACCCATCCTGAGCCCTCAGTACAGGGCCACCGGGTGCAGTTGTATAGATTGTGCACTGCTCAACCCAAGAGGGCTCATTAACATTATGGCTTACATGGCTGTCCTGTCTCAGTATGCAAAAGGTGTGCCATGGCCCATCAGGCCAGGTGTGGCTGGTTGTGGAATTGGTCTACTAGGCTCATATATAATATCCTGCTACACTTACAAAATCTTATCCAATCCTTACCATAAATTATACGACAGAACAATATCAATAAACCCTAATGTATAAAAAAGAGTATAAGAACTGTATAGTTAACATCCTACTATCAATAATAATGTGGATTCAAGGATGCTAACTTGAAAGATTTGGTGTTCAAAGATCATCATGTTTTATTGAAAATTCATAAGCTATACCTTTATACTCTTGCCATAAATCTCATCATATACTTTACTAAAGCCTATACTATTATAGTAAGGCTACATTAGACTCACATAACGAATTGAAACTGCAAGATGATAATGTGTAAAAGAGAGAATTTGTTTTTTAAAATAAACATAAACCTACCAAATAAGAACTTCTGAAAGAATAAATGTCTTTGATTATTTTATAATGTCATAATTTTAAAAACACCAACCTACATTATTTTCCCTCTTTGGTTACCAATATGCTGAGTTAGTAACTGAATGAACTATTAACAGCTGACAATGAATCTTCAGCATTATTGTTCTCAGCCTCTCAGTTGGAGTAACTTATTCTTTGAAAAACAATAAGAAAAAAAGTAAAAATTACCTACCGTGCACAATGATGTTCTTTAAATGCTTAGGTACCTATGGTAAATTGTTGGTAAAAGTGGCTGCAATTGGCCGGGTGTGGTGGCTCACGCCTGTAATCCTAGCTCTCTGGGAGGCCAAGGCGGGTGGATAGTTCTGAGCTCAGAAGTTCGACACCAGCCTGAGCAAGAGCGAGACCCCATCTCTACTAAAAATAGAAAGAAATTAATTGGACAGCTAAAAATATACAGAAAAAATTAGCCGGGCATGGTGGCATATGCCTGTAGTCCCAGCTACTTGGGAGGCTGAGACAGAAGGATCACTTGAGCCCAGGAGTTAGAGGTTGCTGTGAGCTAGGCTGACGCCATGGCACTCGCCCCAGGCAAGAGAATGAGACTCTGTCTCAAAAAAAAAAAAAAAAAAGTGGCTGCAATTATTTCTATCTTTGCCCACCATTTTTCAAAGTAACATTGTGTTTCTCCCATCAAGAAGTGGTGTCTGTTTCCCCAGTTCTTCAGTCTGGTCTGGGCTTGTGTCTTGGTGTGACCAATAGACCACAGCAAAAATTATGGTGTGGTGTTT
>CAUYSK010030621.1:0-10176 GCA_963575035.1 Avahi laniger
ATGACAGATAGCTTTACGACAGATAACCAAGCGCCTGGGGTCTTGCAAACAAGCCAAGGCCTCTCATTATACTGCATACGGTAATGAGATTAAGAAGTTAAGATGCAAACGTCTGCTTCCCTTGAGCAATCATCTGGAAGGAATGAAAATGTGTTTTCCTCAAGGCGCCCAAGATAGTCACATGCCAGGAAATAGCTGCCAGACATAGAAAAAGTATATAATAAAACGACTGGTAGAATTCACCACTGCAGTCTTGTACGTCTTGTGTGTGTGTCCGTGTGTTTCTTTCTGTGTCCATCCCCCGTTCTGCAATCCGGGCCGCGACATCATGGATTGCTCATACTGCTTCAGGTGTCTCCTCTGTGCCTTTTTCCACCAGGGCCCTGGTCACACTGGGAGGTTTTTGCTTTTGCCTACACTGAGGACAAAGGCCTTTCAGGGCTGTTGGGCAGAACTGTGGTGACCCAGAGCTGCAGGTCCCTTAGGGTCTGAAGGAACTGCTTTTCCCTCCTGTCCTTCCCCGTCCCCCTGTACCCTCTTTCTCCCTGTGGGGTTCATTTCTCCTCCTAGGACCTGTCAATTCTCCACATGCTGTGATAGCGGCAGAGCTGCCAAGGGTGCAGTCCCCCAGCCCAGCCTTCTCTCTGGGCCTCCCCGCCTTCTGTCCTCCACACCAGCCTTGAATTATTGGGCTGGTCAGGCCCGTTTGCTAGGTGTCTGGCCTTGTCTGGAAGCAAGTGGTTTGCTCTGAGGTGCTAGATGTGGCCTGGTCAGGCCCGGCCCTGAGCCGCCTGGCTGTTTCCCCTAACTCTGCAAAGAGTTCAGCCAAGGAAACGATTTAAATAAGTCCCCAAATTTTTCTTTGTTCCTGCAAATATCTTGCACGCTCTATGTTTTGAAAAAATCAATGCGACAAATTGCGTTCAATAGGCTCCTTAGCTGGAGAAAATGGAATTCGTTTTGTTCCTGCATTGTCAGTCCTGACGCAGGGAAGGCACCTTGTGGCAGATAAATACCCCCCCAAGTGCCCAGCGGTATTTGGGGGTTTGCTTTCAGAAAGCTGAGGAGGAGCAGGAGTTTTGACTGCCTTGAGCTTTTGAGAGAAAAATGTGAATATGTATATGTGGTAGAACACCCCTCCTGGGGCTCTGTGTTCGGGCGGGCTGGCGGGGTCCCGCCGTCCCTGTGGAGGCTGGTGGAGCAGCGGGGCCAGGGCTGAGGTGGAAACCTCCCTTCCCACCCGCCCCCCACTGGGCCGGGCTTCTCCGGAAGCTGGAGACCCTGCCATGTGACTTGAGCAAGACCCCTCGCTCTGTCCTGGGGACACCACACTGATGGACCAAGGGAGGTGGAGAAGATGATGGTTCAGTGTGTGTCCCCCGCCCCGGCTCAGTCTTTCCCCTCATGTGTGAACCCCCAAGAACCCCCATCCCCACTCTCAGTTGTCCTGGCTCCTTCAGGACCCCTTGTCCATACTCTGAGCTGGGGGCCCACCGCACCCTTCTCTGGCCTGGCCTGGGCTCTGTGGGCCCTGAGGTGACCACCTGACCCTCCATGCGGTGACCGATATGGGGCTCCCTGTCCTGGGGACAGCAGCTGCCCCTGCCCCGACTGTAGTTCAGAGTGAGTTTTCTTTTCTCTTAACCCGATTCTGGTCCCCGAGAAGGCTAGGAGGACTACCTCCCCCAACACGTCACGTCCGTCTGGCTCTCTAAGGCCCCTGGAGACAATGGCGTGCCCTGTGATGGCAGCCTGAGGGGCTGGCGCAGCCTCTAGAGAGGCGGAGGGGGGGCTTACGGTCCCAGGGCAGACGGGTCATGGAGAGGGCGCATGTGGCCCTGGGCTCAGGGCACTCCTGGGGGCTGGTGTCCCAGGATGGGAAATGCTGCCTCGTGCTACCTGCAGAGCCTGTTCCTTTCTGATCTGAACTCGCTTCCTCCGAGTTGGCCCCTCAGTCCACACGGCACCCGGAGCCTGAGTCCATTCGTGACCTACTAATCAGAGGGGGGCGGTGAACAGTGGCTGGTGACCAAGACACACGCGGATTGAATGCCTACCAGGTGGCGCTGGCTGGCGCGTGAGCTGAGCTTGGGCCCCAGGGCTGTGCCTCGCCAATGTGCCACCTGGCAAGTTGTTTAACTAGCCTGAGCCTCAGTTTCCTCAGCTGCACGTGGGGGAGGAACGGCTCCCACCTGGCAGACTCGAGGTGAGGCTGATGTGCATTGCTTCATGTTCTGTCCACAGCGAGAATGAGAATATCTCCCTCACCTGGGGGCGCAGGTGTGAGGCCAGCGAGTAGGAGTGTTTCCTGGCTGCCCGGGGGCTCCGCTGCCCTGCTCCCTGACGTGGAGTGACGTGGGATCCTGCCTCGGGCTCTCTGCACCCGAGCCTGCCTTGGCCGGCTTTCCCTTCTTCAGGCCCCTCGTGTCCTGGAGTGATTGTGCCAGGGTTTCCACGTTTCCTGACCCAGCCTCCCTTGTTTCTCAGCCTCTTATTTAAAGCAGTGTGGAATCCACCAAGCAAAGGCAGCTGTCTTCCTCTCTATATATATTTTCCAGATTCTTCATCTTTGGTGAGTTTTTCTACTCAATACCATTACCTTTGACATGGGATTTGCCCAGCAGCAGGTCTTTGTTTTTACCTTCTGTTAGGGAAGCTCCTCCCAGCAGATTTTTCCTTACACCTCATTGGTTACAACTGGGTCGATGCCTGTCCTCTGACCAATCACAGGCCTGATCTGTACGGCTGCCAGGACTGGCGTGGACCAATCAGACTTTACCCTCTTCCCTGGGAGTGGGATTTACTTCCTGCAGATCTAGAACTCCCCAGGAACTACCTGACAGCTTGGGGTTGGGAAGCAGGATGGGTGGTGGTTGCTGGGAGGTGGAAAGACCATGACCTGCTCTGGGCGAAGTATGTGACACATGACCTTATTTACGCCTCCAACCCTATTGAGGTAGGAGCCGGTTTTCATTACCCCCATTAAACCATCTCTGTGGGTGGCATCCCTTGCTCACACACCTCCAGCGATGGGAGGCTCTGCACCTGCCCAGGCTTGGAGACTCCAGACCATCAGAAAGTCTTTCCTTGGACTGAACTGAAACCTGGCTCCTTAGGGTCCACCTGTCGGCAATGGGCCCATTCTCCTCATTGAGGTGGTCTCACGTGGCAGAGGCCATGCCCATGGCCTTCTCCCGGAATGACTCCAGCCTCTCCCACTGCTCCCTGCAGCTCTATCCTGGCAAACACAGTGAGCTGAGCGGGAAGGGAGGGGATGCTGGGATGGCCAGGCCAGGGAGGAGCTGTGTAGGCAGGGGGCGAGGGACCTGTGGCTGCTGCCCCTCACGTGCCTGTCCAGCTGGCACCAGCCCCGCACCAGGTACGTGGGTGCTGGCAGACCCTCTCGGTCCCTGGGGCCACTGGAAAGCAGGCAAGAGGGAAACTTGGCCTGGAGTGTTCCAGGCACACTCGTGCTCTGGACAAGATGCTTAGAGAAAGAGCTCAGAAAAACAAGGCCCGAGAGCCACCTCCATGGTCAGGAGGCTGACTTGCCTGGCCCCGGCCCTCAAGCTTTCCGGCGGTTGGTGGAGCCTCCTGCTGGCCACACTGTCTCAAGTGGGAGAAGCCCTGCAACCTCTCCCACGCCCCAAGCTTAGGGTGAGGAATTAATCAGATCCCAGGGGTCCTTAGGTCTCTTTCACTTCTCTCTCTCCCCTGTTTCTTAATTCTCTCTCCCTTCTCTCCCTCTCCCCCAACCCCCATGTTATAAAGGATTCTTAACAAAAAACACCTTGAGAATTTCCAGGGCCTAAATGAGCTGCCAAAGAAACTACAGATTCTGGAAAACAAACCGTTGGCAATGATCCTTCGGCCCAACCAAGGAGAATGTGAGCAAAGATTCATCCCTCCCCCTCCCTCCCCGACTCCCCAGCAAGCACAGAACCCGGTTCCCAGGAGGTCTGAAGAGGGGGCACCAGCTGTGCTCAGCGGGGTGCTCGTGTGCCGAGGGTGGCCAGGCTTTTCCTGAGATAGATGAGAAAGGGGCCATTGCTCTGCTGGGGACAGAATACGGCCACCAGCCACTTCTTCCAGACCCCCTGCCAAGGTGCGTGCTGTTTCCCCGAGGTCTGATTGCAGGGGCGGGAACGGCTGCTGATGGCCGGTGGAGGACATGACTGGGGACAGAGGCCCCGGGATGTCGGAGGAGGTGGGCAGGCCCTGTGTGCCTTGGCCAGCTCAGTGCAGACAGGAGCCCTAGCCACAGCCCGTGGTCCCTGCTGTGAGATGTTGTGCTGCAGGGAGCCCTTAAGGTGGAATGGGGTCCTCCTCCCCTTCTTCCCTCCTGCCTGCCACAGAGTAGGTGGTTAGGGGCACATGCTCCAGAGTGAGACAGCTCCGAGCACCAATCCCAGTCTGCATTTCCCGGTGTGGCCTCAGGCTGCCTACTCCCTCCCTGAGCCTTCCTGTCCTCATCTCTGGATGGGACTCGTAATACCCAGCTTGTCTAAGTCACACGGCTATGACAAATGACTCCCTAACCTCAAACCAGTGGCTTGAAACCGAGGCTTATTTCTTGCCCAAATTCAGTGCCCTGCCTCTTGTCTTTCTCATCTTTGGCTTTCCCAAAAGCCAACCTTGAGATAACGCTGTGCACGTGAGCAGTTTATTTGGGAGATGACCCCAGGAAGTGCCAGTAGAGAAGTTGAGGAATGAGGGAGGGAGAGGAGTGAAGCCAAACACGGGTGCTTAATATCCGGCAGGTGACTACTGTGGGTCGCTGGGCTCAATCCCACCGGGAGCCCACTCGGGACTGCCCCACCCAAGGGCAAGAAAGCCGAGGTAGTCCTGTCCTGGGGGCTGCGCCTGGGGGCTGATCCCAGAGGTGGCAGCTCCGCAGCACGTCCAGCCTGCCTGTGCTGAGACAGAAGTGAGCACCCAGAGACCCGCTCCGGGCATAGAGAAGTCTTACCAGATCTTTACCCAGTGCCATTTTAAGTCTTTTGTCATCACAGTTACTGCTTTACGCTGGTACTTGCCTGGAAGTTTTGCAAGCAGCTACAATACAAGAGCAAGAGATTCATGGAAATGATTGACGATAACAGATTTCTGATACATTTAGGATCATGTCATTGAACTGGGTTTTTTGCTAGCCTCACAGCCCCATGAGTTGAAGCTGGATGACTTGATGTAAACTTCAGAGGAATTGCCACAAGAGCTTACGTACAGGCAACCTTTGTGCCTGTTGCTGTGTGAGCCATGCGAAATTTCATCAGAACGCCCCATGACATATCAGACGTTCAGCAGCAAACTTCATTAGATAGAAACTGTCATATTGGGGGGGAAAAAGCTGTTTCTATGTCAATAAGTCAGAATTATAGCCTGAAATCTTAGAGATCTAAAGGTGGGATCCAGTTATTCCATCAGATCAGGGAAGCATAAGCAATTGATCTTTTTAGTTGGTTAAATCTTGATCTTTGGGGACTTGGCTTTGGAGCATTTTTCAGACTCTTGATATTACCCTCCTGTCAGTTGCATTGATAATCTCCCATTGCATTGTGTTCTCTCAAGTCTCAAATGCTTGCCAGCAGCCACGAATTTGCACACGATCTGTCTCCACCAGCATCTTGCTGAATCATAGGAAGAATCCACTGAGATTCTAGTTTGTGACCCACAGATGTCCATGGAAAAGAAAACAGCATGAAGTGACCAAGAGTACCACTGAATCCTTGGTCACATTCTCAGTTCAACTGAGAGCATGACAAAAAGGGCGGTACTTGTTAAAGAAAAACAAAAATGGAGGCCACAGTTTAGATATAGCCCAAGGCCAACCACCCACAGGCATAACCAAAATTTCAGTCATCTTGACTTCCCCAAAACACTAGCTCTAATCATAAACAAGACACAAAATGTAATCTTTATGTTCTTGTCAGCATGATTCTGTGAAATTAAACCAATCAGCTACAGACAAATCAGTTTAAACAGCTCCTCCAGTCTTAAGACGAATGATAATGTATAACAGCTAATCACAAAAAAGGGCAGAAAACTTCCTTTATGCTTTAGGCACTGTGCTGTGGCTATTGTGAGTGGAGCTTCTTGCCAGTGGTTTGAAGCCTCCCAGTTCACACAGTGTCCTTTTGTTTGCACAATAAACTTCTACAGTTTCAAAATTTTATCAGATTTTATGTTTTACAGTACTGAGTGGCGGAATGCTGGAATTATGAGCATCCTGTTCCATCTGCAGTCTTTGTTGGTTTACCTGAATCTCATATTATTTTTGTTTCCTCTACTGATGGGAAGCAATGGGTATTTTTTTCTTTATTGGTGATGGGTTAAGGGCCACACAGGAGAAGCCAGGAGTCTAGCGTGGGGACATGGAGAACTACATAAAGTGGAGCTTTTAAGGTCACAGAAAGTCCTCAGAATGGTCTGCCTGAGTCTGTCTGCTTCTGTCAGCCTCTACCCTGGACCAGGCCACTGTCATTGCTCCCCTGGTTCTAGCACTGCTTCTACTTGCCTCCCTGTCTCAGTCTCTCCCCTTTAATCCACCTTCCATGTGGTAGCCAGAGACATCTTTCTAAAGGCAGATCTGACTTTGGCAATCAACTGCTTAAAGCCTTCAGTGCTTCCCCATTGCCTTTAGGACAAAATACCTCTGCTTAGCCATGAGTTACAGGGTGCTCCAGGATCTGACCCTTATTTTCCTCTCTGAGCTCGCATCTTCCCTGCCTTACTCCCTAAACACCAGGTGGATGGAATAGATTTTGGCTCTGGACTTTGCACATGCCTTGGACTCTTTCTGAAGACTATCTCCTCCCTCATCCCTCCCTCCTCCTCAGGCCCATCTGGGTGCCTCCTTGACCCTCCCTGCCAAGGCTGCATTGGGTGCCCTTTAGTGTACATGACTTCTGTGAGTTCATCATGCCCAGGAGAGGCAGTACAGCATGGTGGCTGAGAAGGAGGGCTCTGTAGCCAGGCTGGTTCAAATCCCAGCTCAGCTGCAAACTAGCTAGGAGACCTCAGTGAATTCTTTTTGTTTCTTGTTTTTTGAGACAGAGTCCCACTCCATTGCCCTGAGTAGAGTGCCGTGGCATCAGCCTAGCTCACAGCAACCTGAAACTCCTGTGCTCAATGATCCTCCTGCCTCAGCTTCGCAAGTAGGTGGGACTACAGGTGCATACCACCAAGCCCGGCTAATTTTTTCTATTTTTAGTTGCCCAGCTAATTTTTTTCTTCTATTTTTAGTAGAGACGGGATCTCGATCTTGCTCAGGCTGGTCTCGAACTCCTGACCTCAAGTGATCCTCCTGCCTCGGCCTCCCAGAGTGCTAGGATTACAGGCGTGAGCCACCATGCTGGACCTCAGTGAATTCTTAATGTCTCCATTCCTCAATTTCTGCTTCTGTAAAAAGATCATCCTAGCCCTACCCGATGGCAAGGCTGTGGGGATTAGTGAGGTGATGTGCACATCAAGAGCCTGGACCTTGTACCTGTGATTTCCCCATGAATGTTTGTTTGGCTGAGGTAGTCAATCAGTCATCCTCAGCATTGTGGTCTATCCTCTAGTTCCTGTTAGACCACGAGCTCCCAAAGCAAAGGCTGCATCTGTCTGATTCCCACTGTGTCACCACTGCCTGAGCCAGAGCCAGAGGTGGCTCAGTAAGTGTGTGGTGAGTAAGCAACAAGCCAGGCCATCCCCACGACTGTGTCACTATGCGGCTGCACAGCGTACAGAATTCCCTGATGTGAATATACTTCAGTTTATTTCCATCCTCCTGCTGATGGCCATGAAATCAGACTTCTGATGACTACTTAATTATGCCCACAAGACTAGCAATTAGGAGGCTGGGTGCGGTGGCTCACACCCGTAAACCTAGCACTCTGGGAGGTTGAGGTGGGAGGACTGCTTGAGCTCAGGAGTTCGAGACCATCCTGAGCAAGAGTGAGACCCAGTCTCTACTAAAAATACAAAAGTTAGCCGGGCGTGGTAGCTCACGCCTATAGTCCCAGCTACTTGGGAGGCTGAGGCAGGAGGATCGCTTGAGCCCAGGAGTTTGAGGTTGCTGTGAGCTAGGCTGATGCCATGGCACTGTAGCCCCCCAGGCAACAGAGTGAGACTCTGTCTCAAAAAACAAAAAAACTAGCAATTAGGGGTTTGTGTGCAAAGCTCCTACTGGAATCCCCCAGCCCCAGGGTCTCTTTGGTCCATACTCTGCTGACATTTGTCCCCAGTCCCCTTTCTTTCCTTCCTCCCTCTCCACCCCCTTTTCCCCACCACCCACACGCCTTTAGAATATATTTATTTAATCTCCTGGTGTTGGTGTTAGGTGCTCAGGGTTCAAAGGTGAATGAATCACAACCCTGCCCACATGCGATGGCCTCATGGTGGAGTGAGATGGAGGTCATTCCAATTCATCTCCGAGCAGGGCATGAGAGGAGCATGAGGCTGGAGGGTGAGAGGCGACCAGGCGCGAGGAGCAACTTGGCCGCGCGATTAGGGAGCGCAGCTGCTGGGCTGAGACCTGGGTTCTTTTCAAATTCATTGCTTTCTAGTTGGACAATGACCTAAATCTCACCCACACCCCATCCCCGTCTCTAACCCTGCTGGGGTTGTTTTGAAGACCAAATGACTGTATAAGATCTTTGTAAATAGCAAAAACCTGTACAGATTTTTGCTTTATTGAATCCTACTGTCTCATGTAAATGAATGTTCATGTTTAAACATTTCTTTTAAATTATAAGACTAAAACACGTGCACTGAGAAAAGTTGAACCACATACACGTTGATAAAATATAATGTGAAAGGCAAGGATCGCTGCTGTCAACATTGTGCTCGCTGTAAATGCAGAAACATCTGGAAGCAAGGAGGCTTGGCCAGGGAGGCAGGGCTTGTCCTGGCTCTGCCTCCACTCCCCAGCTCTGTGTTCCTGGCAAGTCACAGACACTCTTGGAGCCGCGCTCGGTCACGTTTGCAGTGGGGCGAGAAGGGCCCTGCCTCACTGTGTCAGTAGGAGTGCCACGCTGGTCACCGGGCCAGCGATGGGGAGCAGGATCCCTACTTATCTTCTTTATTGCCTCTTTTAAAAATATTTCTATGCTACACCCAGGTGCTGCAATATCTCATCTGGTTTCCTTAGGCTTTTTGAAGGTATTTTTGTGCATAAGTAGTTGTTTAAATTTAAGTCTCTGAGATGAGAGTTGGAAAGTTACATTCTTCCATCTTATTGATGTCGTTATTATGGAAGAATTTCTTACACAACAAACGAAAAATCAGACACCAAAACAAATTTTAAAAGTGAGGAATGCATAGAAAAACTGCATTACAGTTAACAATTTCTACTTATCAGAGACTCTATAAAGAAAAATATCAGACTGACAACAGGAAAAAAATATCTGTAACTACTTTTATCAACAAGAAATTAGTATTCACAATATAAAAATAATTCTTATGTACTAATAAGAATAAACCCAGTTTTAAATGAGGCAATATTTGAACAGCACTCCACAAAAGAAGCAATTCAGTGGCCATCCAATCCATGTAGGAGTGAGAAATGGCATCACGTGAGACAGAGTTAGAAGAAAGGGCACACAGGCACACAGGCCGTGTCAACAAGTTTTATCTTTACTGTCAAAGCAATGCCCAGAAAGATCTTAAGACAAGAGTAACAGATTATTTTGCATTTAAAATTTACTTTTCATGTACTAAATTGACTTGGGATAGGTAGGGCTATGAAAAGGGCAAGTATATACCCATTAGGGAAGAATATTAGAATGAAAATATTACATATAGAAATCTAGTCCTAGAATTTCAGTTTGGTTTATGCTTATTGTCCATGTGTAATGACTGACCAATTTTTCTTTCACCCTCAGCACAAGTGCTTTATCTAATTGAGTCTCTGGGTATGTGGAAGATTATTGTTCAATTAACTTCCATTCGTTTATCCTACATCCTCAGAAAGGAGCCTTTTCTTCATTGGTAGCCTCTTGAATTAATCAAAGCTCTGTTTTTCTTCTTGTTCCCAAAGGCTGTATTTAAAACACAAGAGATGTTATCTCCAGAGACCTCAGAATTGTGAAAAGTTGTTCTCACCAGATCTCAGTTATTAACCGCCATTTGATTACGAAAGACTAAATCATAGGAAAAGGGAAACCAGATGTGGTATTCATCAGGTTTATATTT
>CAUYSK010030622.1:0-16081 GCA_963575035.1 Avahi laniger
CCTTTATCGGATGTGTAGCATGCGAATATTTTCTCCCTTT
This sequence comes from Avahi laniger, assembly GCA_963575035.1. Taxonomy (NCBI): domain Eukaryota; kingdom Metazoa; phylum Chordata; class Mammalia; order Primates; family Indriidae; genus Avahi; species Avahi laniger. Next base: position 41 of record CAUYSK010030622.1, read on the forward strand.
CTGTAGGTTGTCTGTTTGCTCTCATGACAGTTTCTTTGGCTGTACAGAAGCTTTTTAATTTGATCAGGTCCCATTTATTTATTTTTGTTGTTGCTGTGATTGCCTTTGGGGTCTTCTTCGTAAGAACGAATTGGTTTTGCTGAGGATAATGCACTCTTTGCTTTGCCTTCCTTAAATAGCAAAACCTAGATTTCAAATCCATATTATGACTATATTAGAACTGCTGATTCAAGAAGTTGATTAAAAATGTTGGAGCGGTAAGAAATCATGATTAGACTTGATTGAAGACTGAAAGACATATGGTAAAAGAACGTAGAAAAATCTGCATGTGCCTCTGGTGTGGGATAGAGAAATCATTCTATAGCTAGATCCACATGTGTGATTAAAATTAGCTTTTTGAAATGGGAAGAATTGGAGCATATTTTTGTTTTGGACAATGATCCACTTGATAAGAAGAGATTTGTAATGGAAGAAGTAGTGTAGGAAACAGCCAGTGCCATATGCAGTTTCCTGCAAAAGGAAGCCAGTGAGACTGACGTATTTTTGAAAGGAAGAGGGTAAAATAAGAAGATAGATACAGATACAGACTATCTCTAGATATTGCAGGGTTGCTGCTAGAGAATTTTAAGCAGAGGATAGATATTATCTGATCTATGTTTAAAAGAGAACTTTGCTGCAGGAGAAAGAAATACCTATAAGCAATAAATGTGGAAGAAAAGAAAAGGGAGACTTTTGCTGAAGTCTGAGAGTTATAATAAATTGGATTCTAGGAGTTGTAGTGGAGCTAGAAAGCAACATATCCAAGATATGTTTGGAAGTAGTGTTACAAAGATTCATGATGGATTGGAAAAAGATGGCAGGAAATAGAAAAAGTGAATGAGTAGCCTAGGATTTTCACTTTTGAACAACTATAAAAAGAATGCAATCGTTCATGGAGATGGGGAAATCTAGATAATGAGCATGGACAGGAATTAAGAGTCATGAGGCAAGAGGGCTCCTATATTTGCTTTCCTGTTGACCAAGAAGATGGTCAATCATCAGAGATATTTTTTAGTTCTGAGAACCTCATTCTGGTGTCTTTGAGGCAAGAGAGAGAGAGAGAAAGAAATAGAGTGTATGTGTGCGTGCGTGCGTGTGTGTGTGTGTGTGTGTGTTTATATGTGACTGTTCAATGACTTTTAGGTGAAAATAACATTATTGCTGAGGAGATGTTGTCTCTGAGAATATGTAGAGGTTTTCCTCAGGCAGCACAGCTGTTCCTTTGATTCTGAGTCATCGGAATCCAGGGCTACTATAAACACACCAAAGCATTTGCATTTTCAGTTATTTTTTTCCATCTTGATAAATCACACGTATAGATGACAGACTTTTTTCAGTCATTGAAAATTTCATAGAGAGTTTTGAAGACATCCTGAGTTCATAAAAATCAGTATTTGATATCTCTGTTTTAAATACTTTCTCCTAAGTTTTTCATGCAGAAATCAACAAAAATTTTGAGATGTCATCTAAATAACAGCATGTACAACATTCTAAAAGGATGCAAATGTACTAAATGTTTTACACTTACATGGATACAGATGTTTTGAAAACACATTGTTTTTCAGTGATTATCAATCCTGAGTAAATTATTAGATAATTTTAAATAGTATGTTTGTATTATGATTCATCTCACATATATATGTATGTGTGTGTATATATATATATATTAAACATGTTTAATTTTAGAAGAAAATAATTTTGATCCTGACCTATAGTGTTTTCATGTAGAATTTACAATCATTGTATTTTTCATAGGAAGTATTCCTGGACCACTAGCTTTTCAATTTTCGGTAGAAAATTCTTGTACTTTTCGGGATAGCAATAAATGTGGACACACGGGACGTTGCTGGATCTATAACAAAACAAGAATGGCCTATCTATTGGTGGGAATATGTAAGTGATACCTATTGAAGAAATGTACAGAAATAAAATTATTTTCTAAACTTATAGTTGTTTATAGTAAGGTAGAATTATAAAAAACCATGAAAAAATAGATACTTTGAGGATTAAAGGAGGTTTGTATGATTATATAGAAAATATTTTAGAAACTAAAGTACTATAGAATTTATGTAAGTATTTGAATCAGTGCATTAAATACACAATAGTTCTGTTATTCCCAAATCAAGACTGATAATTAGCAGAATTTTAGTTTGGGAAGTAATTTTGCCTGTATACATATATAACCAGATTTCTTGACTTTGTAACCCTTTCCATCTCCACAGTAAAAGATTGGATAAATTTGAACAAAATTTTTGCAATACTAAAGAGCATCAAGATACCCTTATCTCACTTAACTATAAACTTCATATTTTCCGTTTTGTTCAATGATGTAACAGTGCTTGGAACATAGTAATCATTCAGTATTTGTTGAATAAATAAGATATGTAGGGAATTGAGATGATGTGGTAGTATAACCTATGGTCAGGTGTTGAGAACGTCTGAATATTTTGTGTTACTCTAGAAAATTCACTGGATCTTCTTGGATCTTAATTTATTCATCTGTTAAATGAGGATATTGTACAGTATAATTTCTGAAGTCTTCATCAACACATTCAATGACTATATTGTATAAGTATTTTGTGTGATAAATATTTTAAACTTTTTATATGTTTTGTGATTTTACTGAATAGTTTCAGTAAGTCAAAGAACCCCATAATGATAGACTCTAATATTTAACAGTAACAAATATCTGTTTGATAAAAGCATAGAGCAATGCTTTATAATTCAGAAGTCAAATATTCAGCAAGCTTAGCTGAGTAAAGTAAAAAAAAATCAAAAAGTCCAAATGACATTTAAGAAGTCAAAATTAATTTTTCAGAGATAATTCAACAAGACTAGGAATTGATCTTAAGGAAGCCTTAAACCATTGCTGAGACTTGTTATTTTAGATGTAATAGTAACATGGTGAGCTATTTTCAAGCACAGTACATAATAGAGAAAGTTGGTGAACTGCTAGAGAGCCCACTAAGGATCTACTAAAAGAAACAGAAATAATGAAGAACATAAAGATTTATAGTCAAATAGAAGGGGGATTGATAGGAAATTGCAATAGAAATATGTGTTTGTGGGAACAGTGTTAGTATATTTTAAAATGTATTCAGTAGGTTATATGAATCAGGATTGATTGGAGTTCTTGTTAATATTAATGACATAAATTCTGGGGCCCTAAATTAGAATTCCAGGAATTGGAGGTCAGCTAGATCGAGGAATAGGACTTTTTAGCACTCATTCCCTCACAGAAACATCAATTTGAGCAACTATCCACACACAAAAATACCTTCGCAAAATCTAGGGAAATTAGGTGAGAGAATAGAGCAGCGGTCCCCAGCCTTTCTGGCACCGGTGACCGGTTTTGTGGAAGACAATTTTTCCACGGACAATTTTCCTCCTGGGGGAGTGGAGCTCAGGTGGTGATGAGAGCAATGGGGAGCGGCTGTCAATGCAGATTAAGCTTCACTGGCCCTCCTGCTCACCTTCTGCTCTGCGGCCCCCTCACTTCCAAGTTTCATGGAAGACAATTTTTTCCACAGATGGAGGGGTGTGGGCATCAGAGCTCTGCAGTCTGCTCCTTAACAGGCCATGGACAGGTTGGGTCCACCGTCTAGGGGTTGGGGACTGCAGGAATAGAGCACCTGTGTGTAGCACAAAAATAAGAAAAGACTCACAGTTTCACATTATTCACATCGATTCCTCCCCCCAAGCCTGGCAGCAAAATGTAGAGAGATACCCTTGGCAAGATACCCTCCATGTGGAGGAATGAAAACTAAGTGAGCACTTGACTTTGCCATGGGCCCCAAACCAGGCCTGCCTCAGTGAAACACAGCTCTAGGCTGTCCCTCACAGTCCCAGGCCCCAGGCTGGCACCAGTGGACTGAACCTCCAGGCCTTGCCCAACTATACACTGACTCCCACAACCCTAGACATCAGGCTGGCACCCACAGACCCTACTTATAGGCCCAGCCCACACAAGACTGGTACCCACAAACTTCAGCTCCAGGCCAGCGCCTGTGGCCCTAGACATCAAGCTAGCTTCTCAAGCTCAAGGCTCCAGGCTGGCAATTACAGACCCAGTATCCAGGCGAGCCTTTGCAGATGCAAGCCCCAAGCCCACTCCTGTGGTATCAAGCTCCAGGATGATTTTCTGGTAGACCCAGGATCTAAGCCTGCCCCAGTAGACCCTGGTGCTTGCTGAGCTTCTGCAGACCCAGGCTCCAGAATTACCCCTGCAGATGCAGGACCAGGCCCACCTGCATAGACTCAGACTCAAAACCTGCCCTGGTACCATATCAGCCCCCAAGAACCTAGGCTTCAGGCTGGTCCCATAGACTCAGGGTCCAGGCCTACCTTCATAGGCCCAGTTAGCAGGCCCATGCCAGTGGATACAGACTTCAGGTCCAATCCTGTGGACCCAGGTTCCAGGCCAGCTTCTATGGACCAAGGTGGTGGGTCAACCCATATGCTGACCCAGACACCAGAACAGCCTGCCCAAAGACTCCAGCAGCAAGCCTGCCCATGGACCCTGCCAAAAAGCCTTCCCAGAATCTCTGGACCAACTGATTATTGAAAGGCTTTCCCTGCTGAATCCAGTATACAAAGACTAAAATGAATGCCTACTTCTTCAAAAGTGCAGACTTTAATGCACGGCCACAAAGATCACAAATAATCAGGAAAATACCACACCATCAGAAGAACAAAATAAAGCACTGTTAATGAATCCTAAAGAAATGGAGACTCATGAACTACCTGATAAAGAATTCAAATTAATCATCTTAAAGGAGCTCAGTGAGCTACATGAGTACAGAGAAAGACAACTAAAAAAAAATGAGAAAAATTAACAAGAAAATGAAAAATTTGACAGAAATAAAAACCATAAAAAAGAACCAAACAAGATTCTATAGCCAAAGAACACAGTAACTAAACTGAAAAATTTCATAGAGAATTTCAACAGCAAATTCAATCAAGCAGAAGAAAGAATCAATGAGCCTTTAGACAGGTCATTTGAAATTACCCCATCAGAGAAATAAATAAATAAATAAAAAGAATGAAAAACAGAGAAGAAAGCCTATAGAAATTATGAGACACCATCAAGGAAATCAATTTATGCATTATGGGAGTCCAAAAGGGAACAGAGAAAGAGAAAGGGGAAAAAGGTCATTTAAAGAAATAATAACAGAAACTTCCCAAATTTGGAGAGAGAGAAATGAACATCCAGATCTATGAAGCCCAAAACACATCAAATAGATAAAATATGAAGAAATCTTCACTGAGACACACTACAATCAAATTCTCGAAAGTCGAAGACAAGGAGAATTTGTAAAGCAGCAAGAGAAGAGCAATTCATCACATACAATGGAACCTCTATCTATTAGCAGATTTCTCAGCAGAAATCTTGAAGGCTGAGAGAGTGAAATGATACATTTAATATGCTGAAAGAAAAAAACTTCCAACCAAGAATACTATACTTGGCAAGGCTGATCTTCAAAAATAAAAGAGAAATAAGACAAACAAAAGCTAAGAGAATTGACCACTAGACCTGCCTTACAAGAAATACTCAAGGGAGTTCTTAAAGTTAAAATGAAAAAATGCTATCTAACAACATGAAAATATAAAAAAGTATAAAACTCACTGATGAAAGTAAATACATAGTCAAATTTAGAATACTGCAAAACTGTAATGATGAGCCATAAATCACTTTTAACTCTACTGTAAAACTTAAACAACAAAAGTATTAAAATAACTATAGTTACAGTAATTTTAAGGGATACAAGATATATAAAAAATGAAAATTATGACCAATAGTATAAAATAGGGTAGGCAGAGAAGAGAAAAATGTAGAGTTTTTGTATGTGGTAGAAGTTAAGTTTTTATCAGCTTAAAACATATTGTTTATAAATGTTATATAAACCATTAGATGTTTTATATAACCCTTATGGTAACCACAAAGAAAAAAACCACGTAGTATATATACTAAAACATAAAGACAAAGGAGTCAAGGAATGCTACTACAAAAAAATCTTAAAAGTACAAAGGAAGACAAGAAAGGAAGAATGGAACAATGTGGAAGACAGGGAAAAAGGAAAAAGGTGAAAAAGAACTACTGTCCAAAATATATAAAGAACTCTTACAAATCAATAAGCAAAGAGATAGATAACCTAATGGAAATGTGGTTAAAAGACTTGAAAAAATTCTTCACATAAGTAGTTAACCAAATAGCCAGTAAACTATAGAATGGATAATAAATTGTGGTAAATTCAACAGTAGAATACTATACATGATGTTTTTTCCAGTCAATTTCCCTACTTCCCAGATAAACTCCTTTCAGATTTCTCTTAAAACATTTCAGTTTTGTTTGCTCTAGAAACTTACATAAATGGAATGAAATTTGCACTCTTTTTTAGATTTAATAATGTTATGCTGTTGGGAGGTATATCCATGTTTGTTCTAGAGCAGTAGTTTGTGCTTTTTAAAAATTGCTGAGTGCTACTTCATTTTGTGAATATACTGCAGTTCATGTATCTATTCTCTTACTAATGGACATTTGGATCGTTTACAATATTTGATTATTATAAATAAGGCTGCTATGCACATTCTTATGCATATGTTTTCATAGACATGTTTTTGTGGGGGCTTTTTTGGTAAATATCTAGAAGTGGAATTGTGGGTCATAGAGGCTGAAATTCATTGAGAACTACGAGATGCTCTATCTTCATGAACTGTCCATATGCACATAATAATGCATCTTTTGCAGTTATTTGGTATCATCTTTTGTTATTATCAATTAGATCAATGTGTATTATTCAGATCATATTCAGATTATATAATTACTAATATTTTTGTATTTATGTTCTATAACTGACTTAAGAGGTATTAAAATTTGCAGGTGTTTGTGGATACATTCATTTTTATTTTTAATTTTTTCATTTTTTTCTTTAGATATTTTGAAGTCCTATTGTTTAGTGCACACACATTTAGGATTTTCATGTCTTTTTGATGAATAGTCATTTTTATCATTTAATGTCCTTTCCTCCCTCCATTAATGCTCTTTTTCTTAAAGTCTACTTTTTCTTTATTAATGTAGTGTGTGTACATAGGTATATTCTTTTACATTCATCCAAAGATGTGCCTCTTTCTGCAAATCTGATATTATATCCAGTATAAGTACTTGAAGAACTTTTTTAGCATTTCTTTCATGCAGGAGATGAATTCTTTTACCTTTTGTCTATTAAGAAAGTATTTTGCCTACATTCATTTTTTGAAAGATATTTTTGCTTGATATAGAATCCTAAAATGTCTTTTTTAAAACACTTTCAAAATTTTAAAGATATTACATCATTTTCTGATCTCCACTGTTTCTGGTGAGAAGACAGCTGTCATTTGTAATGCTGCTTTCCTATATGTAATGTCTTTCTTATTCTGGCTTTTTTTCAAGGTTTTCTTTTTATTTTTGACTATATTTACTATGTTTTACTAGATTGACTATGGTATGCCTAAATATGATCTTCCAAGTATCTGTCCTTTTGTCTCCTCTTAGAGTTATACTAAACTTCTTGGATCTGTGGGCTGACGTCTTTAACATTTTCAGAAAGTACTTGGACATCACCATTTAAAATATTTATTTTATCTCATTTTTCCTCCTCTTTCCTTCTAGGACTCCACTTACATATATGTACAACTACATCATATTATTTATATGTCTTGGATGCTCTGTTCTCTTTCTTTCTCTTTCTTAAACTGTCTTCGAGGTCATTTATTATTTTCTCTCATCTATCCAGTCTGTTTTTAAATGGACATAATGAATTCTTCATTTCTGATATTATATTTTTTTATTTCTATCATCTCTTCCATGTTAACTTTTGTAGTTTCTGTTTCTATACTGAAAATTTCTCATTCTTCATGCATGTTGTCTGCTTTCTCCACTGGATGCTTTGATGTTTCACCATAACTATTTTAAAGATCACAGTCACTGATTCTAATGGCTAGGGCCTTTCTGAGTATACTTTTATTGATTGCTTCCACTTTTGATTAGAAGTATTATTTTCTTGCTTTTTCATATGTCTTGCCATATTTGATTGCATTCCAGGCCTTTTGTATAAGAAACATTACAGACTGAAGCAAATATTTGCCTTCAGAAAGGGACATTTTCCTTCTTCTGTTAGTCTACTTAAGTGGAGGGTAAGTTAATTCAATCTCTGATTGAACTGATTCTCAGCTAGTTTACAGCTTTTGTTTGATTTGGTTTACTACTGACTTGAAGTTTTCAAGGGGTGGATGGTGGGTGATCAGCACTTTCTCTGCAGCAGAGCTTTATATTTAAACAATGGCAAATTTTTTTCATCTACCTGTGATTCACAACTTAGCCACGTCTTTGAGCATTCTGCTGTCTTTCTGCTTTTGATATTCAGCAAATGTCTTGCTATTTGTTTGAAGCCTCACTTCAATTTTGTCTCTCAAGTCCTGTTAGACCAAAGAAAGCTTTGTTTTTCAACAGCATCTTCTGCCAAAGTAAATGTTTGATTTTCAGCCTCTTGCCCCCATACAATATGGGAAATGACCTCAGAGAAACAAATTGAAGTCAGATCAACTGCACTAAGTTCTCCCCTCCCTTTGATATTAATCTCTTCCTTATTTCTTTATTAATTCTATCAAGTTTTTAAACAGAATATTTTAATATGTTACCTAACTTTTCTTATTGTTTTCAGATAATTTGCATGATGCAACTAGTCCCTTCTTCTTGAAAGCACCACTGGCTTCTTTCTTCATGATTGCTCAACTTTTCCTCACAAACTATATCCCCAAGAGAATGATTCATAGTTATTTACTATTTTACAGTTTTATTATTATGTTACAACAATAGCAGAGATAACTATTACTAAAAAATAGCGTTCTTCCCTTTAAAATTTAGGAAATTTTACTGTGTCACTATAAATGGCATAAACTCATTAATGTTTCCTATTTTATCTTTTGAAACTACTATGTCAAATAGTTGCTATTATTACTCGAAAATATTTTTGACTTTAATATACAAGTTCGTTTGCATCCAAAGTCAGGTACTTTTGTACAAAGCTTGTAATGTATTAATTTTCCAAAATTTGCAACATGAAAATGAAAAAAAAAAAGAAAAAAAATCCAAAGCTCAGGTACTTTTATATAATGCTTGTAATGTATTAACTTTATGAAGTTTGCAACATGAAAATGAAAAAAAAAACCCAACATTATATAATGCTTGTAATGTATTAACTTTCTGAAATTTGCAACATGAAAATAAAAAAAAAAAAAAGAAAAAATCCAAAGTTCAGGTACTTTTATATAATGCTTGCAATGTATTAACTTTCTGAAGCTTGTAATATGAAAATGAAAAAAAAAATTTTGCTGTAATATTTCTGTTTCTATTTGGGAAGTTATGAATATTTCAAGAAGGGTAAAGCTGCATGAAATGATTTAAACAGATCTAGTTCTTATTGATAGTTAAGTTTTGAAAATAGAAATTTATTTTTTATGTTTTAGAATTAAAACATTCTATGAAGGAATAACATATTTTGCATTTTGGGGGCTATATGTCTAAGAAATCTAAAACATTTTGCAAACATTTTGTGAATCTCCTTTAAGTAACCTGATACAAGTTTATGGCATTAATTACATTCTACAATAGGGAAATGTATACCTTTAGAGATAAAATATACTTTTTTTTTTTGGTAAATGGCATTTTTTCCACAAACAAAACATTTTTGCTCTAAATACATTGACACATCTGATCATTTTTTTAAATTGTTTTTTAATTCAGGTTCTCTTTGCAAAATATTGACTGTCACCTTTACTACTATCGCATTTGTCATATACAATCGGTTTTTAAAGAGAGGCTCCCACACGACGCCTATACCTGTGAAGAAAATGAAAGCAAAAAGAAAAAACAAAGAAAAGAAGTAATTTATTACTGGATCATCTTTGTGTAAGAATTATACATTGTCAATCTATCAATGGAACACTATATCAATAAAACTTAAAAGAATAATTATGTAGTTACATGCTTAGCAAATGAATGTGCTTTATATAATCATTTTGAGTACAAGTATAATATAGTCTTTGTATTTTAAATTTTTAGAAATATAAGATACACATTTAATACTTTCAATGGAAGAATAATACTTTGAAAGAAGTTGAAGTGGAAAGGGGAAAATATATGTAGGTTAATTCTGACTGCTGTCATATCCTATTAGCTATTGACTCTTGACTGTGTAGAATTAATTAGATTAATTAGGTTTCCTATAGTTTATTCTTAGTACTTTTCATTTGGACTGTGAATGTTTATTTCTCCATAAATTTTCTAAATAAAATTAGATTTGCTAATCCAGGTCATATAATAAAAATTGAAATTAAAGTCATATTTATTTTCCAAAAAAAAAAGACTATCTTAAGACTTTTAAAATTTAACATTTTATTTATCTATGATTTGCCATGTAAGAGGTTTCCCCAGAAAATTTCTTTGGTTAATTGGCCATATATTCATGCTCCTTTAATTTTAGTAAACATAAAATTCAATATAATAATATACCTCTACATTTTGACCTTCACTTGAATCTTATTGATAAAAATTACCTGATAATCTGAGTTCATATCCATTTTTGTGCTTTTATACTTTATGATTAATCATAATTATTTCACTTGAAGAAATAGTCACATTTAAATGTAGGAAACATATCAACAATTTATGGATTTTTTAAGCTGAAGTATATTTCTGTAGAAAGTTTTGGCTACAATTTTTTCATACATCATTGTATATCCATCCAAATTATATTTTCCAAATATTATATACAAATCAGATTGTCATAAAACAAAAAAAGTTCTCTACAATGTTTCTTTGTTCTCTTGGGAGAAGTGATAACTGACAAAATTTTTCCTTTGTTATTCACATGCATTGATTACTGTGCTTGGCCATTTCCCTATTTGTGGTCATGGCTGGCAGACGGCAATGTGAAGGAGGGATTATTTATAACTTGCTACACATTTTTCTTCCTCAACTTCAACATGCATTTTGAAAATTTATAAGCTAATCTTCGTGTGAAACTCTACTTGATTGCTTGACTCTTCCCTGAACCAGCAGGGCTGCTGAACATTTGAGGATCAGAGTGCGAAAACAGAATTCTTCTCCTTTAAAGATTCTACAAGATTTATTGCTGTGCTGAACTTTCAGAAGAGAAGTTTACATAAGCATCAAAAATGTATTTATGATGATCTACATTTTCATAATAAAATGCCTTCTTATAAAACATTTCTGATAATGTTTTTAATGTATGTAGAATTTTTAGCTTTCATTGGAATTAAAATTGAATAATTTTAGATTACTTATATTCTGTCTTAATATTCTACTATCTAAAAATATTATTTAAAAATTTATACAACTAAGAAATAAGGTAAAATAATAATATTCATAGCCATTTTGAAGGTGCTTGCAAGGTATGTTTGTGTGGTATATGTGTTCGTGTGTGTATAGATGCATATTATCTATATATGTTTTTCTCATGTTTTTTTCAATAAACAAACCAGTGAAAGTATAATAAAAATTATAATAAGTTAGGAGTAGCGTTAATACTTTAAATTTAAATATAGCTTTCTGCCACAAACAAAAATGTGTTTCAGTATCACAAACTAATTCATAGAGAAATGATAAATAGGGAAGTGATTGATGTAATATAACCCAGAATTTCAATTGGTTAACACCAATTTAACATTTTTGAAATAATCAGGGGAAATTTTCTCACTATTACAGAGAAGACCTTAGCGCAATAAGTAAAGTCTTAAAAATTGCCAAAAAAAATCCTACCTTCCTTTGGATAGAGTTTTGAATGATTTAATGCTTTCAGGAATTACTACACTTTTGACAATATCAATGTATCCAGTGAAACTGCAAGTGCAAATGAAGAAGCTGCAAAGACATTTCTAAATGTCAGATTTTTAATTTTGATTAAACTGATCTTTTTTGAGAATTCATACTCTCAATGACCTGCATTTTAAAGGGAGAAGGTGAACTCCAGCATTTAAACCTACAAAATATTGACTATCGTGCTGGGTAAAAATGCTAGTGGGGATTTAACTGTGCTAAGATTTATTAAGATTCTGATTGTTTTTGTTAGAGCTCTGGTTACAAAGTTCCACAGGTTTTTGAGTGGCTTACCTCTACAATATTTCTCCATAAACTCAACTATTTCTGGTGCTTAATTTTGCCTAAAAAAACACTATAAAGAAATGCATACAAAATAATACAATAGAAATAAATGCTTATGTTTTAGAATTGATGAGAATTTGTGTTCTTCAAATTGCATTTGTTTCAAAGTTTTAAAATAATTGCAATGAAAATCCTAGTTTCTCATTCTTTCACTTTTCTAAATTATCTTTTAGATTTGATTGAAAGTTTATTGCTTATCATATTTAGTATTTAATCTCTCATTTATAGTCTAGAAAGGTATCAATTTTTGGTTTATTAATAGCATGCTTTCCAGTTTTCAGCACTGTTAAGAGTTTACTCATTTTATATTTATTTTGTTATTTCAGTCTGGCAGACATGGAGAAATAAAGATGTGTGTTCAGTCTAATATTTTCATAAGGACTCCTCATATTTTTAACATTCTCTATTATAATATTTTATTTGGGTCTCATACATAGCACAATATTGGGTTTTAAAAACTTCAATCTGAGAACACTTTTGGAGGGTCTGAAGGTCTCTTATTGAAAGCACTGGTGATAAACTTATTAATTCAGTGTTGATTCTTGACATAGGAGGTATCTTTTTGCTATAACCATTAATCGCAGTCCTCTGTTGTTTATACATTTTAATCACCACTCCAACCTCCAATCCTGTCACCAATTGTGCAACTTGAAAAGCCTAGATTAGATCATAATAGAAAATGTATACTTTTTATCTAAATGCAAGACATATATCACACAAAGAAGTCAGATTTTAGAGTAATTATTTGAAAAGAAACCTCTAGAATTTTGTATTTACAGTCATTTGCTGCAAAATGTTTCAGTCACTGATGGATCGCGTAACCAAGATGGGATCTTGGAATTATAATGGACCAATGACATAAGGTCATAGCACAATGCATTACTCATGTGTTTGTGCGATCCTGGTGTAAATAAACCTGCTATACTGCCAGCTGTATAAAAGTAATACATACAATTACTGTATGTATAGTACATGACACTTGATAAGGATAATAAATGACTATGTTACTGGTTTATGTACTTACCCTACTATACTTTTATCATTATTTTATAATGTACTCCTACTTATAAAAAAAGTTTACTATAAAAGAGCATGCCCTGTTATGTCATAACATATGAGCTGTAGCCTCTTGATTGCATCATTTTCTCTTGTGCTTTGCCTAATATAGTGTTGTTTTCTTTATTATGGCCCCTAACCATACAAAATCCACAACTAATGCTGCCAGTAATTGTATAGTACACTATGCCCTCTAGGTTTAAGTACAGTCTATGACGTTTGCACAATGACAAAATAGTCTAATAATGCATTTCTAAGAAGAAATGTATTCCTCTTAAATGATCCATGACTGTATTTGTTTTATAAAAATTCATCTTAGGCTTTCAATTAAGTGTTAACACAACACACATCTTTCTAATAGCTACTGTTCTATTATTCATCCAGAGTAGAATACTGAATTTAGTTTTGGTATATTCCCTTATACAGTCATTCCTTACATAACAACTGGGATACGTTCTGAGAAATGTAATGTTAGGCTATTTTACTCTTGTGAGAACATCACAGAGTGTGCTCACATGAACCTAGAGGGTGTAGCCTATTGCACACCTAGGCTACCTGGTATAGTTTCCTGTTCCTAGGCTACAAACCTGTTCAGCATGTTACTGTACTGAACACTAGAGGCAATTTTAACACAATGGAAAGTATTTGTCTACCTAAAAATATCTAAACTTAGAAAAGGAACAGTAAAAATAGGGTACACAAGATAAAATCTGGGTGAATCAGTGAGTGGTAAGTGAATGTGAAGGCCTAGGATATCACTGCACATTACTGTAGACTTTATAAACACTGTATACTTAGGCTACACTAAATTTAAAAAGTTTTGTTTCTTCAGTAATAAATTAACCTTAGCTTACTGTAACTTTTTACTTTGTAAACTTTTAATGTTTTTTAACTTTTTGATTCTTTTGTAATAAATATTAGCTTAAAACACAAACGCATTGTATAGCTGTACCAAAAGTACTTTCTTTATATCCTTATTCTATAAGTTTTTATTTTTTAAATTATTTTATTTTATTTTTTTACTTTTCAAACTTTTTTGTTGACTAAGACACAAACATACACATTAAGCCTACCTAGAGTCAGGATCATTGATAGCACTGTCTTCCATGTCCACAACCTATACCTATACCTATACCTATACCTACCTATACCTATACCTATACCTATACCTATACCTATACCTACCTATACCTATACCTACCTATACCTACCTATACGTATACCTACCTATATCTATACACTGCTATACCTATACCTATGCACTATACCTATACCTATACCTCTGCTATACCTATGTGCTGCTATACCTATACCTATACCTACCTATACCTATACCTACCTATACCTATACCTATACCTACCTATACCTATACCTACCCATACCTATACCTACCTATACCTATACCTATATCTATACCTCTGCTATATCCTATACTGCTGTCGTACCTATGTGCTGCTATACCTATGCCTATGCGCTACACCTATATCTATACCCACGCGCTATACTATACCTATATCTATACCTGTGTGCTATAGCTATATCTACATCTATGCGCTGCTCTGAGTGAAAATGAAGAGGGGACTAAGGTGACCACGCCTCATTTTTTACCTCAAGTTCCCCCCCCATAAAAGCTGCCAATTCTCCCCTTGATTTATAACTCTCATTTCAAGGGGGACATGCACTATTTGGTTTAGGAAATTGGCATGGAATTCAGGAAACAGAAATGTGCTCAGCCTCTCTAGGGATGAGAGACACAGTATAGAAGCTTCTGGAGGCTGCAGTTGCCTGTATCAGATAGTGGAAATTTTTATAAAAACCTGCTTTTTGAGTTTCAAGTTTCCCTTTTCTGTTCTTAAGGGAAGAATAAAGTGTCTGGGCTGTATGCATGATCTTCGAGTCTTTTAAAGGGAAGCAAGTGAAAAGAGGAGTATTGACTTCCCGTTTCCGCACAAAGGGACCTGTCTGGAGGCAAAGGCTACTTGCATGGTTACGGCCGTTCCCTCTCCGGCATCTCTGGAAGGGGCTATGTGTTCTTCCGTCTTTGTTAGAGGACCAGGCAGCAGCCTTGGCATTCTCCTGCACGCTGCAGCTGAAGGAACAGAGGCCCAGAGATCTGCAAACAGAATGTCCCTGCAGCCCTCGCCTCTGCACCAAGCTCACATCCCTGGTGCCTTCTGGCCCTCACGCTGAGGACTGGCCCGTTTATCAGCTTTGTGCATAGGGTTAACAATCTGAGTTCGACTGTGGGCAAATCACAGTTTTCTGGGCCTCCAGTATCTTACCTTTAAAACAATGGCTGGGGCTGGGCATTGGGGCTGATGCCTGTAATCTCAGCACTTTGAGAGGCTGAGGTGGGAGGATCGCTTGAGCCCAGGAGTTTGAGACCAGCCTGGGCAACATAGCAAGACCCCATCTTTACAAAAATTAAAAAATCAGCTATGCATGGTGGCAAGGGCCTGTAGTCCCAGCTACTCAGGAGACCGAAGCAGGAGGATCGCTTGAGCCCAGGAGTTCAAGGCTGCAGTGAGCTGGGATCACACCACTTGTGGTCCAGCCTGGGCAACAGAGGGAGACCCTGACTTGGAAAAAAAAAAAAAAGAAAAGAAAAATGCTAGGTGCCCAGTTATATTCGAATTTCAGATTAATAGCAAATAATTTTTTGCATAATTCCCAAATATTGCATGGGATATATTTCTGCTAAAGAAAGTGTTGTTTATTTGAAATT
>CAUYSK010030626.1:0-26081 GCA_963575035.1 Avahi laniger
CTCTTGCTCGAACTCCTGAGCTCAAATGATCCACCCGCCTCGGCCTCCCAGAGTGCTAGGATTACAGGCATGAGCCACCGCACCTGGCCTCCAGCTAATTCTTAAGCTCTGAGCTCATCATTTTCTTTCTCCAAGGCCTCCCGGCATGCTTAGAAACAACCAATCTTACTATACTTCTTATTTCCACAAAAATGTCCTGTAGCATCTGTTTACGGGCTGAATTTTGTCATCCCCAAATTCATCTGTTGAAATCCCGCAAGTGCTTCAGAGTGTGACTGTATTTGGAGACAGGACCTTCAAAGAGGTGATTAAGGTGAAATGAGGTCGTATGGGTGGGCTCTGATTCAGGATGACTGGTGTCCTCACAGGAAGAGGAAATTAGGGTGCGCACTGAGGCACAACCACGTGAGGGCACAGCGAGAGCTCGGCCATCTGCCAGCCAAGAAGAAAATCCTTAGAATAAATCCAACCTGCAAACGCCTTGATCTTGGACCTTCAGAACTGGAGAAAATAAATTTCTGTGGTTTGAGCCACCCGGTCTGCGGTATTTTCTTACGGCAGCCCTGGCAAACTAACGCAGCAGCAAACACATATTTTCCTAAAACCTGGTCTTTATTGCAGGTGTCTAGAGATGGTAAGCTATGTAACTTTTGCTTCTTCATCCCACACACACACACACACACACACACACACACACACGCACACACTTTTTAATAGAGATTTGAATGGGATCTCACACAGTGTGAGAGCTGTTTATGCAGTTTCCGAAAGACTGTTTCTTTGGCATCTCGTGCTAGAGCGTGAGGTCAAACTGAAACCTGCAAGGATGAGCCGGAATCTATGAGGACAGACTGAAACCTGTGTTGGGCTCTCACCTCTTCTGCCCCCTGATTTCGATGATGGGGCCCTTCTGCAGGAGAAGCTGGCACCTTTAGCCACAGAGGTAAACATGCACCTGGCCCAGAAGTTGGAGAAGCTGAAGGAAAAGGTCCTGCAAAAGCTAAAACAATTTGGCTTCTACTTCGTGTCGGCCTTCTAAATACGTTACACGTGTCTCTTGTTCTTTCAGCAGATCATGCCATTTATTGCGATGTAGATTGTCAGCGAGTGTAAAATGATCTAAATGATTTCGTGTAACCTAGGTAAAGTACACAGGAATGCAGAATTCACTTGGTATACAAAATAAATTCAGCGACTTTATAAAATTCTCTCTTGACCACAAGGAATTTATATCCTGGTAGAAGAGTCTCACAATCTCGCTAAGCTTAGGGTCTTTTCTGTAAACACACGTTTAGTAATATATTTAAGAAAATTCATACTCAAATGATCTCACTTCTGTAAATCAAACCTCAAATCTGCATTGCTTTTTCTATTAAAGATCAATCCCACTAGGGGGAGACATTTGCTCAGTTTTGTGGTTCACGCTAACATATGTAAGAAATAGAGACGTCTATTAAGCAGGGGAATGTTTCAGAAACAAGGCCAACAGCCTTGGGTCTTCCAAGGCATACTGCTTTGCACCGTAATAGCTTGGCCAATGTATACACATTGCTACGTGGAATTCAGTATTTGCTATTAACGTTTAGCAGAGGAAATTGGCAGGTTTCTGGATCTATATTATCTAATTTTTTTTTAT
This sequence comes from Avahi laniger, assembly GCA_963575035.1. NCBI lineage: Eukaryota > Metazoa > Chordata > Mammalia > Primates > Indriidae > Avahi > Avahi laniger. Next base: position 1,637 of record CAUYSK010030626.1, read on the forward strand.
TTTGTTTGAGTATTTACAACTTTAAAATAGCCACTGTGGGTTGGATAGATTATTATGAAGACATCTTAAGTTTTCTCATTTAATTGTTAGACAGTACTTGCATTCAACAGTGATGTACTAGTTAAGAGTATATAACAATAAAATATATGCCATTTTCACTATATTTCAGGTATTCTATATTTAATTAAAATGATAATAGCCATTATTAATATATAAATACATTTATGCAATACTTTATACTAGTAACTTCACGTAAAACGATACCTCTTCAAATCATGAGGAAACAATATTCTTTTTTGAATGTATTGTGTAAATGACAAAAAATGTATGAGACATTTCTTAAATAACTGAAAAATACAAGGCCTAAAATATTGGAGGTAATTTTTTTCCAATTTGAAGTTTTTTGTGGTTATTTTCTTGGGTTTCTACTTTTCTGTTTTTATTAGTAGCAACATTATGTGGAAACAATATCTTTATAGCTGAGTAGGAAATCCATCTGCTCCTCTTTATTTTGTATTTGAAGTTATAATATTCTGTGTCATCAGTTAACTCATTTTAAGGAAGTCAGTCTCTGAAACACTGAACCTTCTGAAAGTATCCTGGGTCACTTTCTGTGCCAGGTTTTTAAAAAATCTTTCTTGTATGAGTACTATTGTCTCTAATTTTATTGTTTTAAAGATACACTATTAATTATCCACAGCTGTTCTCATAACTTGATTAAAAACACAACAGGTTTTTGTCCTCCAGCCCCTTAAAAAAATTTAGAGGCTGAGATTTTCTTTTTTTCTCTTATGTCTACGAGAATGGGAAGACCAAATCTGCTGCGTATAAGTATATTCTTAGAAAGAATTCTAGATTTTCATATCTAATAGATCATGTGTCATTATTAAATAATAAATTTAAGTTGTCATTTAAAACAATTACTTGGCATATATTGAAGAAAGTAAGATATTTGCCCACACGTGCACCCATCGGTTTTCTCTTTAGGACGAAAGCTTGGCCCGCCAGCTGGTGGAGCTCGGCTACCGAGGGACCGGGGAGATGGTGACGAGGGAAGATTTTGAAGCAAGGAAGGCAGCTATACAGACTGCAAGCCTGGCCGAAAGAACTCAGAAAAAGTAAGTGTCCAAGTTCCAAGAGTTTATGTTATATTCTGGATTGCCTGGGAATTCCAATTTTGTTGGCATCGTAGAAATTTAGAAACAGCGGCTGAAGCAGGTAAAACTTGGAGTATCTTAAGTAGTGTTCTGCAGATTAGGAACTGGACCAACAATAACATGCTTGCAATGATGTCACCCATGACTTTGAGCTACTGATTTAAGAAATATAAATACCAAAATGTGGTCATCATACCAATAAAGCCCTGTAAAAAGGTAATAATATCATTGGTTTTATACATTTATATACTAAAAATACGAGTGACTTTTGCTATAGAGCTCTTTGTACTTTTAAGGCCTACAAATCTTTGACATCATTTATGTTCTGACATTTTTCTAAGCATTGATTGGTTCAACTTTATGAATAATCACTGCCTTGAATCATTTGACAATAGACTGACCTGAGTATATTTTGTGTGTGATGTAAGGAGTAATTAGTAATAATATTTTAACTATCAATTGCTGATGTGTGCCAGGCACTGGGGTTCACTTTACATGTTTTAACTTGTTTGATGTTAGCCACCACCTCGGTGGATGTATGTACTGTTATCTCTGTTTCACAAACTGAGTACGTGGAGTTTATATCCAAGTTCATACAACCAATAAGAGGCAGAAGCAGGATGAAAACTCAGTCTGGTGTCAGAGCCTGGATTTTAAACAATATTCTCTTGCCTCATATAATAAAATAGGCTATTACATGCTATGTCTCTAGAAGACAGCCTGTTCCTTAGACGTTATTCCGTGTAATCCCAATCATATAAGTGACCTGACAAAACCGTGTTAAGGTAAAATTGTAAGCACTGCCTGACAATATTGAGTTTGGAAAAGAAGTTATGAAACGCAGGTTTATCCTAATCAGAATCTAAGAACGCTGTTTAATTCGCTCTAAATAGCAGATTGGGCAGTGGAACTTTTTGATGACTAAACGTTCATGTCCCCAATGTGTTTACTTTAACGCAATATTAAATCAGTTTTGAAAAGGTACAGGTGTGTTTGGGTAGCTTTTCTCTCTAAGTAGCGAATTTGTAACATTAACGAAAATGTTTTTGCACCTGGCTTTGGATAGCGATAACAAACTTTCTCGGCCTAAGAATAAATTGGTACTCCTACTTAAAATTTTTTTCCGTGATTTTAAAATATTTTAATTCTAAATAGTTTTGGAAAGGCCCACGACAATAAACAAATAAAATTTGTTTACATAGGTGCCTCAAAACCTTTCCTTTTAATAGAGATTTTTGTTCTTTGCAACAAGTTAATAATCTTCAAGCAAAGGGGTTACAGTACAAGAAATAATTTTTTTTTGTTGTTGTGAATTCCAAGGCTGTTATCCATAGGTTTAAAATGATTCTGCTGTTTTGAATTTTTTTCCTTTTTTTTTGTGGTCCTGCCTGATAGTTCTGATTTTGTTCCTTTCTTAACATGAAGATTGTTCCATGTATAGACTCTTTGTGCTGGTTATTCTTTCTTCTTCCTACCTGGAAAGCTCTTCTGCCTGATTCATCCTTGGATGGCTGACTCCTTCTTGTGATCTTAGCCCAGACAGCACCTCTCGGTAGAGTTCTCCCCATACCCTCCACTTAAACCAGCCACCCAATCACTTGCTACAATGTAGCCGTTTTATTTTTCTCTGAGGTCTTGTTACCTAATATATTTTTGTTTGTGTTGATTGATATAAGCAATGTCTTCCTCCTCAATTACAGGTAAGCTCCACCCGAGCAAGTATCTTTCCTCCTTGTTCACTGCTATCTCTCACAGTCCAGTCTCAGGCCTGGTAAATAGTGGATCGTCATGTACTAGTTGAATAAATGACTTTTTGATTCATGACTTGAGAGTGCCAGTTGCTGTATGTATTATGAACAGGGTAGTGGTGAGATGGTCTGTCATTCACCTTGCAGCACTAATGTTTATCGAGCATTGACAATAGTCCAGCACCTCTTGTATGATCCTGGATGGAGCTGGAGCCCATTCTACTAAGTGAGGTATCCCAAGAATGGAAAACAAGCACCACATGTGCTCACCATCAAATTGGTATTAACTGATCAACACCTACGTGCACATATAGTAGTAACATTCATCAGGTGTCGGGCAGGTGGGGGGGGAGGAGGGGATGGTATGTTCACACCTAGTGGGTGCGGTGCGCGCTGTCTTGGGGTTGGACAGGCTTGTAGCTCTGACTCAGGTGGGGCAAAGGCAATATACGTAACCTCAACATTTGTACCCCTGTAATATTCTGAAATTAAAAAACAAACAAACAGACAAACACAAAAAACAATAGAGTCCTAGGGATGGTACTCATGGCCTAGCCTAAGAGTTAAGTGATTTAACTCATACAGTTCGAACCTACATTATTCCCCCAAAAATCACATTACAAAAACCTACACCTAGATATGTCCTTTAAAAACTTACTTCTATTGTGTAATTATGTACTTAGGAAAATTGCTCCTAAGCGAAATTGCTGGGTCAGTGGTTATGTAGCAATTATATCTAAGTATGTAATATCATAATATATATCTATACACACATATAATTTTAAATTTTTATTTGTGGTAAAATACACATAACATGTAACATTAAATTTACCATCTTAACCATGTTCAAGTATATAGTTCAGAAGTGTAAAGTACATTCACATTGTTACGCAACCAATCTCCAGAATTTTTTCATCTTGCAAAGCTGAAACTCTATACCCATTAAACAAATACTGCCCACTTGCCCATCCCTCAGCCCCTGGAGATCTCTGTTTTACTTTCCATTTCAATGAATTTGTCTACTCTAGGTACCTCATATAAGTGAAATAATACAATGCTGTCTTTTTATGTGACTGACTTATTTTACTCAGTATGATGTCCTTAAGGTTCATCCATGTTGTAGCATGTTCCAAAATCTCCTTCGTTTTTAAAGCTGAATAATCTTCCATTGTATGGATATACTACATTTTATTTCTCTGTTCATCCAGCAACGGACACCGGCTTGCTTGTACCTTTTGACTGTTGTGGATGATGCTGGTGTGTGCATGGATGTACAGATATTTCTTCGGGAGCCTGCTTTGCTTTCGGTCCTTTGGATATATGCATAGTTGTGGGATTGCTGGATTATTTGGCATTTTTATTTTTAATTTTTTGAGGAACCACCACACTGTTTTTTCCATGGCAGCCGCACCATTTTACATTCCCACCAACAGTGCACAAGAGTTCCAATTTCTCCACGTCCTAGTTAACACTTGTTTGTTTTTGTTTTTTTGATGGTAGCCATGCTAATGGATGTAAGGAAATCTAGTTGTATTTTAACACATATCGTCAAACTATTGTCTCTTAGTGGATCTTGGAAATTGTGCCAGAGTTGTTACAGGAGGTAACCATGGACCATTGTTAGACATGAAGCTTTGAGCCCGACCGGTTTCTGTACCTGCCAATGTGGATTTGGTCTCTTTGCTTCTGATCTGCAGGAAAAACACACCTGACACTGGCCTGCTAGCAGTGTGGTTTCTGTGCTACGTCCTTCTGAGTAGACAGATGCCAGGTGTGGCCCGTGGCAGTCTGAGAATCCGTGTGTAGATGAACCTAAGAAGACTCCTGATGGACATCACATAGCTCCAGCACTGTTCAGGGTTTAGTGACGACTAAATGCTTGGTTTACTCTCGACATTTTAAATATCAGTTGTAGGGAAGTTGTATGCTTTTGATTGTCTTCTCATGACATGGGAATAATAAGTTTCCCAATAAGTCTTTAAATATTCATTTATTACTTTTTGAGTCATTTAAATATATAATTAACTTTATTTCAGAATGCATTTTGTGTGAATGATAGTTATGTTCTCTCATTTTGTAATTTAAAGAATAATAAAAAAGGGCAAACACATTCAGTGTATATTTGTACATTTGGAATGGGTTATGTCTTAAGGTTGTCATATTAGTATCTATACTAATATATATTTGTATACTAATATATATATTAGTAGATTAGTATTTTAGCACATCCTTTATGCTAAAAGTGTGCAGAAGCAAAGCTCTAAATCAGTAGCACTGCTTCAAATATGCCAATCAGCACTCAGTTTATATAAAAACTATGAATATAAAACTGGAATTGATTGTAAAATCCACTAGACTTAATACATTTTATTATTTTCTAAAGAGTTATTATTTTTTTCATGCTAGAGTTTCTTTTTAGCTCCTGAAAAATTACTAACTATATTTGTGATATAGTTATTAGAGATAGCCCTGACAGTAGTTATTAATGATATCAACTCACACATTTTTATTATTAGCTCAGAGAAAACTATGGCATTGTGGGTAATATTTTTGATTATACCTACTCCTGCGGTTGTAACTGTCTTAACTGGAAAAGAAAACAAACAGACTGATGTCCTACACAAGACGAAGGGGAATGATTTGGTAGACGTAGACATGAGAATGGCAGTATATCGGCTCAGGTCATGGTCAGCAGGCAGGTTAATTAAAGGACCTTGCTCCCAAAATGTCAGAAGGGAATGTCACGGAACTTACACGTTTTCTTTAAACTGTCAAAAGGCTTATTTCAACGGACCCTCAAACCTCAGGTAGAAATATGTAGTGTTGGTCAGTTTTAAATCTTGGTCTCCCTGGAGGTGTCAGATTCACTCCATCCATTTATAATGCAAACTGAATGCTAGATGTCATTCACACTTACTTGGCGAAGAAACCCTTCCCAATATGACTATGCACTTGTTGGTTATCTATTGTGTTAAAGCTAGGAATGAGCATCTCATTTGGTTCCCACGACAACCTTGACAGGTTGTGCTCATCTGCACTGTGTAGGTGAAGACGATGAGCACAGGGAAGTTAAGCGACTTACTGATCACAGATTTGGTTAGTAGCAGAGCTCTGTATGTTTCCAAAATCTGGGCAATACCACATCTTCACAGTGTTTTTGGGGAAAACATAAACATTGATAGCAAAATTTTACGTTACTCTAAAGTCACCATTCTTTTTTTTTGTTTGAGAAAAAGGTCTTGCTCTGCTGCCCAGACTAGAGTGCAGTGAGTGGTATGATCACAGTTCACTGCAGTTTCGAGCTCCTGGGCTCAGGCGATCCTCCCGCCTCAGCCTCCTGCGTAACTAGGACTACAGGCATGCGTCACCACGCCCAGCTGATATTTTAAAATTTTTTTTGTAGAAACAGAGTCTTGCTATGTCACCCAGGCTGGTCTCTATCTCCTGGCCTCAAGCGATTCTCCCACCTCGGTCTCCCAAAGTGCTGGGATTGCAAGTGTGAGTCACCGCGCCCCAGCCTCTAAGTTACTATTCTTAAAAATTAGAGCAGCTTTATCATGCTGCCTAATGATAGAGCAATGAAGTTAAGTAAACTGTGGTATCATTAAGATGGAATAAAACAGAATAATCCAAAATCGTCATTATGTGTCAATGAATGGAAATATAGTTTTTTTAAAAAAAAAAACAAAAACACTTAACAGAACACAAAGTAATAAAAACGTAGAGAGGATAGTCCTGGCTCCTCCAACCCAAGATGTATCAGTTATCTGTTGTCATGAAAATTCTGCATTAAAACCCACCTGAAAACTTTGTGGCTTGAAACAACATTTATTCTGCTCACAAGTGTGCGGGTTGGCTGGGCTCATTCCTGCTTCTGTAGAACTGGCTGAGATGATCTTGGCTGGGCTTGTTTCTGAATCCGTGGTCAGTTGGTGAGTTGGCTGGGGTTGCCTGGTCTGGAGTGGCCTTGGCCATCTGCTCCTTATGACCCCCTAACTTCCAGCTGGCTAGCCCGGGCATGTTCTCCCAGCAGAGACAGGAATCTAACAGAGAGAGGCTTGGGCTTAAAATTGGTACACTGTCATTTCTGTATGGTTCTATTCACCAAAGTGAGTCAAAGACCAACCCAGATTCAAAGGGTGGAGAAATAAACTCCACCCCTTTATGAGAGAATTTGCAAAATTATATCGCAAAGGGCTATACAGGGCGGAGCGTACGAAAAATTGAGCACATTTATGTAATAATTTGTTTTGTTGTTGCTATTGTTTGTTTGTCAAATACGTCTACACAGCTTGTTAGATTATATCATTCTTGAATTAGAAAACAATGGATTTCTACGTACGTATCATGAAGAAAACATGTTTCTTAAATGTCACCGAGATGTAAATCTTGATGGTTATTTCATGGATTGCAAGAATTTTGATTTTGTTTTCACAGCTTTTCTGTTTTAGCTTTTATAGAAGGTAGGACAATGTTCTGAAGCAGTGAGCTTCTAAATTTTGTCCTTAGTGACAGGAATTATCTGAAGCACTTGAAATCCGATCTGAGCCTTGGAGAAAGGTTCCGGAGATAATGGCACACACGTGATCACAAAGCAAAGAGGCTCAGAAAGAGCACAATATTTTTAGGCAAAAGGGCAAGCAGACCACTTGGAATGTTTTATCAAGAGAGGGATATAGGAGTGAAAAGTAATCCTTCTGCTTTATTTGGCGTTTTTGCCGTGTTCGCTTTTGGTCTTTGCATTTGGCAAGAACATGGAGACTCTGGAGGAGGTCCAGCGAAGATCAGCAGAAGTGATGTGAGGAGTGGGGACCAGCTCCTGAGAGAGGCCTCGGCAGGATCAGGACTGTTTAGCTTGGAGAGGGGAAGACCAAGGGGTGATTTAACCGTCTTCAAGCATTTGAAAGGTTATTGTATGGAAGATGCAGAACAGATGTTCTTTACTTTCACAGGAGACCAAATAAAAGGAAATACTTTTAAATTGTAGCAAGAGAAAAAGTTCAGTTGGTCATAAAGATGGACATAAGTATAAAGAAGGGATTAAACACTGAAACAGGTAACCAAGGAATATGGGGAAGTTTAATCTGTGGAGATTTTTAAAACTGGGAATAGATAGCCATCTGCCTGGGATGATTTAAGTGTCTTCCCACCTCCGTGCGGGGAGCTGCCCTGTATCTCCTTTTGAAACTCTTCCAGCTCTGAGATTCTACACATGTTGTTTTCACTCTCACGACATTACCTGGAAGAAATTCAGTTAGGAGCATTTATCCAAGGATAGAAGGTAGAATTTAGCAGAGCCAGAAATCAAAGGGCTCCTTGGTATTTACATGGGTGTCTTTGATCTCCTCCTAACGAAACAGGTCTTGGTGATTGGACCATGGAGGAGAAAGTGTTTCTTACCTGTCCAGGTGTTGAACTGTAATATATATGGCCTTTTTCTCTGAACTTTCTGGATCTGCAATGATAATTTAGGAAATTATAACAGCCTATGTTATATTGAAGATCAAGCATTGCATTAAATTATCTCGCTTAATCCCAGGGACATGATTTGTTTCTCCTTTCACAGATAGGCAAACTGAGATTTCGAGAAATTTAATCATTGGCTTAAGGTCCTTTAACAGCCTAATGCAAAATTCAGACCTTGGCCTGCTTGTTTCTTTTTTCTATTCTGGGGAGAAGTTGTGTACATCTGCAAGTATCCTCCGTTTATGCTGGCAGCTTTTTTTTTTAATATTAAGAATTAAGATGGCTCCAAAAGCAATAATCTGCATTAGGATGTGTCTCAATTATTTGCTGGGTTATTAATATCAGGAAATGGCACCTGGAACATACATGTACCTACCCATCCATCTGTCCATTTATTCTTTCACCAAATCCTGAAAGTAGTTTCAGTTCACTGGGATAATAATTATCTTCCTTAGTGGGTATGTATTTTTCAATCTCAAGAAGACTTAGAGCATAGCAAAAAACATTTAAGACTCAAAATTATAGCATTAATATTTGTGTGTTAAAGAATTCGTGTGTTTAGTATTTATTGTATACACTTAAAATGAGTAAGGGATTTCAGGTTTTTAGAAAGGTACCTTGTAATTTGAAATTAAACTGTGCAATTGAGTAATTGATTTCAACTTGTGATTTTAGTTATAAATGTTTCTAAATTTATATGTTGAATTGGAACATTTAAGAAAATTAAGTAAGATTTATTAAGCAGAATTTAAAATGTTAGAGAAGAATGTGGTTTGAATCTAAATAATCTTGTTTGCAACCCAAAGCTACCTGTGCAGTAATATCAACAGCATTGGTGAAAGTTGAATTGGAGTGGGTTTAGTAGAGAATGGAAAGAATGGGATTGCACAGCCAGTGTAGACCTAGACTCTGGTGCCATTACTTGGGCATTGACTGTGGTTCTGCCTGCGGCTTTGAAGCCTTACCTTTAGGTGAGTGTATGAGCCGCAGGTATCCCTGAGAGGGGGGCCACAGTGGGGAAGATAGCAAGATTGTATGTGAGCTCACCTGTTACACCTTTCAGGGTGGGAGCTGAGAGTGGGAGATGATTCAAGCCATGCAAACAGGAACTACCACCTGCAAAGGTACCTTATTACCTTTAATGAAACTCTGTTTGTACCTGTAGACTTTAGAGCTGAGGCTTATTCTCCCTGAGGAGGGTTGGGGGGAAGAAGAAAGAAAATCTGGGATAATGAAGGGATCAAGAAACTGGAGAGAACGGATGTCTATAAACTGGAGAGAATGGATGTCTTAGTGATTCCAGATGAATGGAACAGAGAATTCATTTTTCCGCCGGGTTTCTTGAAGTCCTAGAAGCCAGATCTTCAAAGTAAGGAATGGAGTTGGCTCTCTTTCTCTCGTCATGGCCACCCATTCCTGCGTTTGTCCGCATGTTTTGTGTCATTCTTTTCTGTCTTTAACTGCAAACCTGCTTCTCTGTTTCTGTGTTTATGCCATAGAATGATGGTTGCAGTCTTTCATGTCTTCCCGTCCGAGCACTCAGAAACCGATGGGACTTGTGAGTCATCATTGCAAAATTCCAAGAGAGAAAAATGTGATTGACCCATGTCCAGTCATTTCTGGCTAAGAGGGCGGGATCCTCTGCCCCACTGTCCTCTTAGCCAGCATGAATATCATCTCTTGAAAGGAGGCCCACTTGTCTTCTCTGAGGAGGGTGAGAAAGGCATGGCAGAAAGAGGGCATTTCCGGTGTAGTCGGACATGCCTGGGAAAGGCAACTAGAGAATAATATTCCAAATCCAACTTTTTAGTAGAAACCAGTTTAAAACTTTCTTCCAGAACATCAAAGACATTTTACATAGTTCTAAAGTAGTTTTTCGTCAAGTTTAAGGAATAAGATGAAGTACAGTAATTAGGCTGACAATTTGCAAAGCTTTTTCTTTTGTTCCTTCAGCAGGGTACCTTTGCAAATGAAACCTAGTGTGCAGCTCCACAAAATAAAACAGATGCAGGGGAAATGCTATGGCTGAAGTATTGTCAAGGGCCATGGAAGCTTCCCTGCCCATCCTCTGAAGGATGCATAGTATATCCTAATAGGCTCCGTCCTCTACTTCTGTTACTGACCCCCTGTGCACCCACAGCATCCACAGGAAACTACTCTTGAGTTAGCTCCGAGGAATGTCGTCTTTCTTGACATATTTACTTATTTATATGTACTCTTCTCTTCATTTTGGCACATTCATTTTATTTTTTCTTTATATATTTGTTTAAATTTTTAATATACTTTATCAAGATAGGAAGAAAGTGTTAATTTCAAATGACTAATTGGCATGTTTCCGCCCATTTCCTCTTGTATATTTAATTATAAATTTTTAATTTTATTATAAATTGATGATTTATAGTTGCATATATTGATGGGGTACATGATATTATTATTTATGAGTATGGTGTAAAGCAATTAGATCAAGCTATCATAACCATCACCCAAATGCTTATTTTTTGTGGTGAGAACATTTGAAATTTAGTCTTAGCGATTTTGGAATGTACATTACACTATTTTTAACTATATTCACCACAGTAGAACCCCCCCCCAAAAACAAAATGTATTTCCCCTAACAGATTCTGTGCCCTTCGATCATCATCTTCCCCTTCCCACGGCCCCCACCCTCCCAGCTTCCGTAACCACGACTTCCACTTTCTGCTTCTACAAGTTCGTACAATGTTTTACATTCCATGTGTAAGCAAGAACATGTGGTATTTGTCTTTCTGGCACGTGTATTTTATGTGAAAAGTGTCATACATGTTCGTTTAAGTACCACGAAGGGTGGGACTTTGCTTTTTTGATTCCCCACTGTGACCCTACCCATCCAAGCCACTGTCGGAGACAGGTGCTGAAGCAATAGTGGTATCGAATAAATATGGATAAATTAATACAATCATATAGCTGTGGACGACGTCACCCTTTTAAAAAGATCCTCCTAACAAAATTCTAGTGGTTGTGCAATAAATATTTGCTGAATTAAGTCAACTTAAAAATGAGAATACAACCTTCATCATTAATTGGTAATAATACAGTTGTAGCTGTGACAACATCTTTAACAAAATTTTGGCAGACTTTCCGGATGAGCTAATGCGTGATCAGGCTTAAGAAATGACTTAGGAGCTTAAAAGTTGGTACTTATTTTCTGTGTTTCTGAGTGTTCCCTCAAATAGATCTGTATTACAAAGGATGTCAAAAAGAAATAATCTTGTAAACATTTATCGCTTGAATAAAAATCACCGCCTCTTGTACAGTATAGTGGATTACTAATCTGTGTGTAATTCTGTTTCAGCACTTTGAATCTGTTTGAATTTTGTTCTTCATCTATTTTTGTAATCTGGTCACGAAATAGTAGTTTAACTAGTAGTTTTGTATAATGTTTAGGGAGCCTGAAGGGCTTTGCAAAGCCTTGGTGGGGCTCCGACCTACCTTTCCGTACCCTAGCAGAGCCACTGGTGGGAGGGTCAGGAGAAGCTGTTCATGGGGCAGGGAGTTGAATGCTTGCGTGCTAAGGCCCTGGGCCGGGTTATTTCTGCCCTTATCCAGTAGCACAGTTTTTCTGTGGGGAGGGGCAGGTGCCATTCCTTGGTCCCCCACGCGCCCTGTAAAATTGAGTCAGTAAATGCTGTGAGGGGCGTGAAAATTTACCTCCCTGTGAGTAGGAGGCACTTGCTGAAAGAAACAAGCTGCAGAGTTGTTTTTGGGTCCGGAGACCAGCTCTAGTCCCTCAGGAGCCGTGCTCGAGTGCCCCAGGTGGTGGATGGGGCCCGGAACTTCCAGCTGCGTCCCTCTTCTCTGCCCCAGCAGACGCAGGTGGGGGAGTGCGGCTGGGCGGGCTGGGTTGGGTGAGCTTCTCGGGCTCCAGAGAAGCAGGAGAGGTAGCTGTTTTGGCAGGGGTCAAAGGTCTGCTCCTGGCTTCTGGGCAGAGCTGCCAGGAAGCAGCAGAAGCAGCCCCACCCAACCAGAAAGTCTGCTTGCAGAGGCAGGTCCCTCTGGGAGGCACAAACTGGCCGTCTGCAGTGGGCCTCACTCCTCTCCCCACCTCCTCTGCTCCGCAGTTTCCCCCTGGCATCTGCAGCCAGCAGAGCTCCCCACCACTGTGTTGTGGGCCTGGGAGGCTCCCTGCCCGGGATCCCGGCCTGAGCTGCCAGTGCGGCCCTCCCATGGGGGAGCAGGTACCCCACGACCACACTGCACTCTCTTCCCCCAGATCTGCCCACGTGGGCCTCTTTGCCTTTTGAGACCAAGAAAATCAGTCGCTGACCATGCCAGGAAGAAGCGTGCTGGTCCTGAGCTGCCCATGGGGTGCCTGAGCAGGGTCAACATCCCTCTGCCTCGGGGCGCGCCCTGCTCAGATGGGGCGGCTGGGCAGGCAGCACCAGGGAGGGCTGGCCAGCAGGGAGCTCATGGCCTGAGCACCGCTCGGTCGGCTGCAGGACCCCAAGAGGAAAGGCCTGAGCCCACTCTCTGTGGAAGCCCTGGCGTGGCGGCTCAATTGTCTCTCTCAGCAGCTGTGGGTGGAGGAAAAGAGTCTGCATGGAGGAATGTTGGCGCTCTGGACTCCGATATGTGTTTGTCTGCCTGTTTGTTTTTCTCTTTCATCTAAAACTTCTCCTTGTTACTGAGATGCTCCGGCAGCTGGTGTCTTGGTCCGCCACCTTTCCCAGAAGTCCTGTTTTCTTCAACTTCAGTTGGGAGTGTTACAGTTGTGTCAATTTTATGAGATGATTGTGTTGACTTAAAATTTGTCACTTAATTTTTGAATCAGGACTATTAGCATGACATATTATTCATAAAATCTTAGGATGCATGTCAAGTTTTTAGCTAAGTGTCATCTTTCATCCAGCAGAACGTGACCTCATGAGAAAAGTCCAAAACTGGGGAACTAGGATAGGATAGGGTAGAGATATATTTTAGCAGAGAAATTCATTAGAAACATGTTTATTTTTGTATTTCATAGTCAATCAATTATACAATCAAGCAGTTTGGAAACCATAGAAAATGAAATTAAATTATAACTTGATACTATTACGAAGTGATAATGATGACGGTAATAGTTATTTTACACCATCACCAGGTACTGTACCACGTGCTTTCTGTGTGTTGAGTCAGTTAATCCACAGAACAACATTCTATAGGAACATATCATTATTATCCCCATTTCACAAAGGAAGACCTCAGACGTGAGAGTTTACATAATTTGCTCAAGCCTCGTAATATGTTTAACTAAAATATGAACCCAGACTGTCTGCCTTTGGAACCGATATTCATAACCACTGGCTTTCTTAAAGGTTATTGTATACTATCTTAGTTTTGTTTTTTGATAACAGACAGACATAGCAAAACACCAAACTAACTCCCCTCAAGAGAAAAAAGCAATAAAATAACAACTACCAAAAAGCAAAACCCTAAAAATGAATAATGAGCCCAACCCCAAACCTATTAACAAATGTTCTCATTATTGACATATTTATTGATAATGTTTGGCATATTTATTATATACTATATCTTAAAATAGTACTGCTAATTATTTAACAGACTTTGGCTACGGAAATCTTCTGGTGGCATTAATCCCGTGCAACCGTAAAAAGAATCCTTGCTAAATGCCAGCAAATGAGGTGGTAATAACTTCAGGCTACTCTGCTCAGCAGGGAGAGACTCAGTGCAGGGAAAAAGAACTGCTTTCAGATCTCTTAATTTTTCAATCTAAAACAACGATCTGAGGTTTAGCTGTGCCTGATGAGCCATTTAAGTCGAGGGTGTATTAGTGAGAAATAAGATGTACCGATTTAACAGAAATGATTTGTTTTTTAAACTCAGCATTCGGACTGCACGGCGCGACGGCCAGTGTTTCTGTAGCTGTTAGGCGGAGGAGTCCTTGCCTCCTTCCCACACACCTGTGTTTACCTTGAGGCCTTGGCAGCGCTGACCTGGGGCCATCCTTCCCTCCCAGCTTTCGGTTTGCTTCCAGCCATGGTGGCAAGCCGCCCTGGCCCTGCGCTTTCACTGGCCAGCGCCCTCAGGATGTTGATTTAGGAGCCCTGGGCTTGGGATTTAATAGAAATCAGTTTGTTGTCTCACTCATTTTAGAATGTTGCACAGACATTTCCTTCAATCCCCGAACTAGAATTGATAATGTCCTGTAAATACTGTTGAACTTTAAAAAGGGGAGTACCGGAGAGAGTTATTTTCATGTAACTTTTTGCTTTTAGACTGACTTAAGATGTTTTCCCCCATTTCTGTCTCTCGGAAAATAGGGATCACGGATTTAAATGAGTAAGCTATTTAGTAGAGAGCAAGGGGGCAGGGAGCAATGGTTTTTTGAGGCTTTCTTAGGTTTCAGGTATGATATATTAAAGCAAAAGAAGTCTGTAACAACACATTTGCAGTGGCACTTAAAAATTTTTGGATGCTACGTTTTTAATGAAATATTTGATGCATAATTAACCTTTTCCCCCCCAAAACTATGCTACTGCTGTCAGAACCCAATGGATGTAAATACTGGAATGCGTTGGCCCCTTGATTGCTATGTTCAAGTACAGTGAGTGTAAATGAGGTGATTAATTGGTACTCCATTCCTTGATTCTTGAATAGACTGTTATACACTATTTAGCACTGGCTTTGCAACGGATACATTGGGGAAGAAGACAGTTAGCTCCTGCCCTCAAGGAGCTTAAATTTTATTAAGGGTTAGAGACAAGCAAATAGACTATTGTAATCCAAGTATTACATAAATACCGGAAGCGCAGAGTACCCTGGGAACCCACAGGAGCGACCTCTACCGCAGGTGTTGTGGGGCCAGGAAAGCCTGTGTAGAGGGAGATACGACCAAGCTGAGACTTTATGGATGAGTAAGGACCAGCCGGGTAAGGATCAGGGTAAAAGTATTCTAGGTAGAAGGCAGAGCAAGTGTGAATTCCCAAAGCCAATAACATATTTCTTTGAGACAAACTGAGTAAAATGAGTCCAAGGGCCAGAATCATGAATCCCTCCCAAGTTGTTCTAAAGTTTAATTTTAACTTTTATAGTTTTGATATGTTTAAACGGTACCATGCTTTAAAAAAATCCAACGTGTAACTTTTTTAGGGGAGTAAATTATATCTCACAAAGTTTTTATTTTATTTGGAGATGTTGTGCCCTTTCTGAGTAAAAGAGGAAGAGCACAGCTTTATTCAAAAAAATCAGAAATTTTGTGTATTCAACAAAGTACCAAAAGAGGTTCTTACCAACTTTATTAAAACTAAATGTCTAAAATTAAAATTTTCTACTACTAAAAATATTACTGTCAAATAATTCTTTTTTGATATTTAAAACACACTTCACTACTTAAAATTTATGATTTAAAATTGGAATTTAAGTCAGTTTAATTCTTTCATCATGTTATGAGTATGTCTCAAATTCCTCCAATCTCATTTTATTAAGATTTTCATTAAGCAAAGGAACATATTGAGTAATAAGTGTAAGAAAAACAATGTGTTTATTTGGACACTAATATTTGAACACATATTTTACCTGATAAATATGACTTTATATATATTTTTAACTTATTACATTGTGAATCTTTTCAAAGAGCTGAGAAGTAGACTACTGACATGATAAATAATATTCCTAATTTTAAAGATGGAAATAACTTGATTGTAATTAGAATATGGCTTCTCTGCCTGAAAATTTCCTGGATGGAGCAATAAAGTTAAAGTCAGTTTTTGAACGCACAATGCTAACTACAGACTTCTCAGTGGAGACCTTACAAGCCAGAAGGGATTGAGGCCCCATTATCAGTCTTCTTAAACAAAAAGACTGCCAGCCTAGAATTTCTTATCCTGCAAAACTAAGTTTCATATATGAAGGAGAAACAAAGACTTTTCCAGACAAGCAAATACTGAGGAAGTTTGTCAAGACAAGACTTGCCCTGCAGGAAATACTCAGAACTGCACTGTACATGGATCAGCACAATAGATGCCCACCAGCGTAAAACCACCCAAAAGCTAAAGCTCAGAGCTCATATAAAACAATATGGTACCTCTTGTATTCTCCTGGATAGAGCTGGAACACATTCTACTAAGTGCAGTATCCCAAGAATGGAAAAATAAGCACCACATGTACTCACCAGCAAATTGGTTTCACTGATCAACACCTAAACAAACGCACATATCGTAATAACATTTATTGGGTGTCAGGCAGGTGGGGGGGGTGGGTATGTGCAAACATAACGAGTGCGATGCGCACCATCTGGGGAATGGACACGCTTGAAGCTCTGACTTGGAGGGAGAGGGGGGTAAGGGCAACATACATAACCTAAACATCTGTACCCCCATAATATGCTGAAATAATAGAAAACAAACAAACAAAAAAAAACCTAAACACAGCTTGCCTGGATGGATTTCAAAACCACTTAGGACTAGTGACTTTTTTTTCCTTTTTTCTTCTCTTTTGAACCAGAATTATATTCTTAGGATATCCCAAGGGAAAATGATATTAATTAGGAGCTGGTCTCATGTCGTAACACCATGAAAAATATGCTATTCTGTGCTAGTCTTATTATGCTAATAATAAAAAGCAAATACTCTAGTTTTTTCAACTGTGAAGTGGAAATAATAATGCCTTAATAAAAATACCACATGCAAAAGTTATGTTGTCATTATGGCAAGCTCTCAATACATGTTACTTTAAAAAGTGCTAAATAAGGAGTGTACTGATTTACTGTTTTGAAGTTTTCATTATTATTAGCTCAAACTATAATAAACCAAAAATAAAAACACTGTAAAAAACCCAAAAAACAACAACAACAACAAAACAATAGTAAAAGAGGTAAAACAAAGCAATAAGGTACTCCCCAACATGATGAACAGAACAGCATCCTACACATCAGTTCTATCAATCCATGTGAAAGGTCTGAATGCCCCACTCAAGAGACATAGGCTGGCTGAATAGATGAAACAATACAACCAAGTATCTGCTATCTCCAGGAAACAAATCTAACCCACAAGGACTCATAAAGACTTAAGGTGAATGGAAGGAAAAAAATATTCCATGCAAACAGAAACCAAAAGAAAGCAAGTGTAGCCATTCTTATATCCGATAACATAGACTTTAAATCAATAATGGCAAAGACAGACAAAGATGGTCATTATATAATGGTAAAGGGAACAATTAAACATGGGTATATTCACACCTAATGGATGCCGTGTGCACCGTCTGGGGGACGGACATTCTTGAAGCTCTGGCTCGGGGGGCAAAGGCAATGTATGGAACCTAAACATTTGTACCCCAATAATAGGCTTAAATAAAAAAAAATGTAAACATGAGGACATAACAATTCTAAATATTTACATACCTATCACAGGAACACCCAGATTCATAAAGCAGATTCTGCTAGATCTAAGCACAAAGATGTACAACAGCATGGTAATTGCCAGGGACTTCAACACCACACTGGCAGAACTGGACAGGTTATCCAGGCAGAAAATAAATAAAGAAACACTGGACTTAAACGAGACTCTAGAACAAATGAGCCTTCAGATGTTTACAGAAGATTTTACCCAAAAGTATTTAATATATATTCTTCGCATCTGCTCATGGAACATTCTCCAAAATTGATCATATCTTAGGCCACAAAACGTGTCTCAATAATTCACAAAAAAAAAAAATAGAAATCATACGATGTATGTTCTCAGACCACAGCGGAATAAAACTAGAAATCAATTCCAAGCGAAACACTGAATTCTACACTAAGTCATGGAAATGAAACAACTTGTTTCTGAGCAATGCTTGGGTCAATGTGAAATTAAGATGGAAATCAAAGGATTCTTTGAGTTGAATAACAAAGGGGACACAAGCTATCAAAATCTTTGGGATTCAGCAAAAGCGTTCCTAACAGGAAAATTCTTAGCCTTTAATGCCTACATCAAAGAGACAGAACGATCACAAATTAACAATCTAATGATACATCTCAAAGAACTAGAAAAGGAAGAGCAAACCAAACATTTACATTTGCTCTCTTACCGCCCTAAACCAGTGGTCTTCAAACATTATTGTTCATTTACTCCCTAAGAGAATTTTGAAAAACTGTATACGCCCTCATATATCATTTGAGTTTACATCTGATATCTTTCACCATAACTTAAATTGTTGTACAGGATGTCACTCCTGGTGTATTGAATGCCACCTTTTGAAATGTATCCAATGGAGGCTAAATACCACAGACGACGTCCACTCTTTTCCACTTAAAACACAGATGAGCTACTCTAGAACCACTGAAAATGTTCATCACCTATGTTTCTTCTTGACTCTATTTCCATTCTACTTACCCCACAGCATTTTATTTTATTCTAATGTAATTTATTTTGTGTTTGATAGCCTTTTATTATCCTGTCATGCTTAATCTGTAACAAAAGCATATAAATTAAAATTAAAAATTTTTTTCTATAAGCATAAGCCTCTAGCAGTTAAGGTAGTGAATAAATTATAATTACAATTTTATTTATTTTTATTTTTTCCCCTTTTTTTATTTTCATAGATTTAGGGGGTACATGTTGAGTACCGTTAACATGTATACCTTGTGCAGTGGTGAAGTCTGGGCTTTTCGTGTACCCGTCCCCTGAGCAGGATACTTTGTACCCCACAGAAATTTTTCATCCCTCCCCCCTTTTGAGTTTCTAGTGTCCAGTTTACGACTCTGTGTGTCCTTGTGCAGCCATAGTTTAGCTCCCACTTGTGAGAACACGTGGCATTTATTTTTCTGTTCCTATGTTACTTCACTTAGGATAGTGGGTTCCAAATCCATCCAGATTGCTGAAAACGACATTATTTCATTCTTTCTTATCTCTGTCACACATACACACACACACACACACACACACACACACACACACACACACCACGTTTTCTCTATCCACTCATTGGTTGATGGACATTTAGGTTGATTCTGTCTCTTCGTGATTGTGAATTGTACTGTGATAAACATACAGGTGCACGTGTCTTTTTGATGTAATGATTTCTTTTCCTTTGAGTAGATACCCAGTGGTGGGATTACAGGATCAAATGGTAGTTCTACTTTTAGTGTTTTGAGAAATCTTCTTAGTGATTTCCATAGAGATTACACTAATTTACATTCCCACCAACAGTGTATAAGTGTTCCCTTTTCACTATTGTTAAAATCTGTTACATACTTCAGAAAAGAATATTAAACCTAAAAATTAAAAATGTTTACAGGACATTCAAAGTCAAAAAGGGCCTGCCTTAATTTTTCAGTTCCACTGTGTGTGCCTAATGAACCATTCTGTTTTTAAATGCAACAGTTGGGTATGAGTTGATTCTATCTCTTTACATATTCTTTAGATGAAAGTTTAACTCCTTGTATTAATGAATAATGAAATTTAAAGTACTTTGCTTTAAAATGCATTGTAGTGGAGTGCCCTGGCCAAAAAAAAAAGCCGTATTTGGGGGTTGGTGGAGGGTGGTGTCCATATGGTGGTTTCACATAAGTTTAAAAGAATTCCATCTTAACAAAGGAATGCAAAGCAATGAGACAAGTCTAAATGTTTAAAGTGACTCCTGACACGTGGGGTACGTTAATTAGACTGATACGCCTAGTGTTGAGTATTGCAATTCAAGATGATAACAGATGTTTTTAAAAGATAAGAGTTCTAGAAAAATGATCAGATGGATATAAATTGTGAATTATATAAAAAAAAGTGGGACTTTGGACTACATAGTCTAACCAAGTAAAAACTAAGAGATGATATAACAATTTTACAATGCCAAGCATGTGTCTTAGTGAATATTTACTGCATTGAGTTGGATTATGTCAAAGTTGAGGTAAAGATTGCCAGTTTATCACAGCCTCTGTTAAAAAAAGAAAAACAAAGAATGATTCATAGGGAGCTTGAAGTACAAAAGTATGGATTGAAGATTCTGAAGAAAAATTATTTAATAATTAGAAACTTTAATAAATTTACAAGGAAAATTTGGAGGTATCTTCTTCATCCCAAGGCTTTTAAAATATTTTCTGCATGTAGTTAATAGCGTTGGTGGGAGATGAGGACTCCATAGTCAAACATTGTAACTTTGGAAAATACGAGGTTAAAGAACATCAAACTGATTTCTTTACTGAAATATGCTAATGTGTAAAAGGAAATCAGGTAAAATACTTTTATACTGTATGGAGTACACTGGGAGAAAACAACAAATATTTCGGTCATGAATTTGTCTTCAACTGTTGGGTAAAATAAGGACACATTTCTGGTCAAAAGTACGAGCATTTACAACA
This sequence comes from Avahi laniger, assembly GCA_963575035.1. Lineage (NCBI taxonomy): Eukaryota > Metazoa > Chordata > Mammalia > Primates > Indriidae > Avahi > Avahi laniger. The sequence goes on from CAUYSK010030626.1 coordinate 22,315, forward strand.
GATTGATAAAGTAATGAACTATTTGTTAGGGAAACTGGCCTATTTCAAATAATAGAGAGCATTGTGAAGATCCATTAATTGAACAGATTCAGACTAGATATTTTAATTTCAAGTGGTTATGGGAATGCTTATTGCAACCTTCTGAAGAGCTACGTTACTTTAGTACAATAAACCTGTTTAGTTCAAAAAAGCCTAAATCTTGGAATTTTAGATAGAAAAAATATCTTTATATTGGCACTGAATTAAGGGGACACCTGGAACATTAACACATTTTGGGAAGCCTTACCAGACCAAGTGACAAAAAGCTCACAGCCTATTACCGTAAAGCTAAAACATATGTTCTGATTTATGCACGCCAAGTATCTGCTAATGGTCGTATCCAGGTTTTTCTTTTTAACAGTTATACACAGCTGTAGCAATTTAATGTGGGCCTGGGCAATAGCTAGTTAATATATTCTTTTCCTTATGTACCAGGGCATTTTCCTTAAAACACATTAATGCAGAACTTTTAACTGTGTTCTTCAAAAATTATCCTCATGAATGCGGTGTTATGGATTACATAGTACTCTGAGGATTTTTTATAAAGGTTTCTAAGTGGAAATTGTGAAGATGTTGCTGGCTGTTGATTATTGTGTTAAAAGGTAAACTGAGGCACAATAAAAACGTAGAGTTTATTTGAGCAAACAGTGATTCATGAGTCAGGTAGCTGCAAATCAGAAGTGGCTTAGGAGCTCCACCAAGGGTACACGGGGGAGGGTTTTACAGGATGAACAAGGAAGTCAAGCAAAGAAAATATTTGTTTGGTTACAGTTATACGGTTGCCTTATTTGGTCTATCCTGTTGGAAAGTCCCTAGTTATATAACTATAAGTTAGTTGGTTGCTTCTGATTGGTTGAGCTTAAGTTCTGAATACAAGTATTTACAGGAAATGGCCCAAGTTTTGCCTGTGTTTGCAGTTTAAGCAAGGTTAAGGTTATGCTCAAGGCCCAACTGGTCTTGACTGCTCAGGGATATTTTAGGCCTGTTCTCCATTTTAATTTACTTTAACAATTGGAAAAACTGTTCTAAAAGATTACATTCCCAGGACACTACATCTCTATCAAAATGAATTTCCAATTACCGTATATGTTGGAAAACTTCTGAAGTTCTGGTACTGTGTTTGTTCTGATCACTGACAGCTCAGCCCAATTTACAAAGAGTTTGCAATATAAAAATATGCTTGCCCATAAAAATTTTTTATAAACTATTCTGGATTAATTTAGCTTATAAATTATCTAAACAATTAAGTGCTATTGTTAAAGATAACGGATGTCCCCCAATGTATTTATTATTCCTGGGAAAGTATCACAAAGCCCAACAAACATATTTTTATACCCATTGGTCTCCTGAAGCCATTTAAGGAGAAATGGCACATTCTAAGACAATGATAGCTGGGAAAGCATGACTGTAATTGTTTCTAAGAAGAGGCAAGTCTTTGTAGAAAAAACAGTATCAGTAGAGGCAGCCAACAGATGTTCTGTGGATTTTGGTTCTGACCAGTAAGGACAAATAGGCCAGACAAGGATGCCAGTACTTTATTGAAAGTGAGGATGCTGTCCTGAAGTTCATAGTTGGTTGTCTCTGGAGAATTTCCATATGCCACAAAAACAAAATAATATTCTAAAATTATCAACCACCACCATTAAAATCAGCCTAAACTCACAGCAAATAATAAAACAGTTTAAAATGTATTTATATTAGTGAGTTATTGATTTTTAAAATTCACTGGATTAAAACTCATTGCCAGATATCGTATTCAGCTTAGCCAAAGGGATATTTTTAAACTCTGTTGAAAGAATAAATTCATCTATTTTACTGGCTTTTCAAAGCACATATGAAGTAATTTTGTCAATGTGCAATTTTTTTCTTGAGAAAACTTGGATTACCGACTGTAGCCACTAAATACCGATAAAATTTTAAAACTGGAAGGGAGCTTGGAGACCTAGTCTTTATTTCCTTATTTTACGGATTGAGGAAACCATGCGTGACCCTGAGGGCTTAAAAGTGACTAGTTTAAAAACTACATACTAATTAGTGGCAGAACTGGGCTAAAATTCAGGTGTCCCTACTTCTAAACCTGGAATAGAATATATTAATATATTTGAACGGGCACACCTATTTATTGTTACTAGTTTAGATATGAGGACAGGGACAGTGGTGCTCCCAAGTATTTTCCCCATTTATTCTGCCCACGTGTGGGCCTGATTTATATTTAGGGCCCAACGCACGGCTGATACTCAATATCCAACATTTAATTCAGAGAGCCCATTTCGAGAAGGGGAGAGAGAATATTTTTGTGTCTTGGTATATATGTTATCTGGAAAATAGGAGAATGCACGTGTTTTGAGTGATTATACGAGAAAGGATTACTATCTAAAACGGGATAGTAATGAAAGAGTGGAGGAGACTGAAAGTCTTGTAAACCGGGTCTATAACTGCACAGGTGGTGGCTCTATCTGGGAATATAGAGTTTAAGGAAAGACTTTATTATGCTTGAAATTCTTTTACCAGAAGTGTGCACTAGATCAATAAGAAAGGACACATTAAACTCTTTGCAATAGTATTGCCTTTTCTCTGTTCTCTATGAACAGGTTTTAGAGGATGAGAAAAATTCAGAGTGAAATACCACGTTAGTCTATCATTTATTTAATAATAACATCACCTATGTTATTTTTGAAAATATTAAAATACTATTCAGGATTATAATTATCTTAAGAAAACTCTTTTCAGTTACCCAAGAAATGAGAAAGTCTTAGCAGATAAATGTAGTGAAATATCTTGGCATGCAGTCTATGGAGACACAGAGAGCAAAGCAATAGAGAATAGATGAAGGAAAACAGCCTTTCCTGGGCAAAGTTAGGAGAGGTAGCAATACTGCAGTGTTTAAATAATCTAATAACATCATATAGCTTTGGAGGACTTGTTGTACTAAGTCAGGTACTGTGCTCGCTCTGACCTAGTTTACCTTTTTCCTCACCACAGTCTTGTGAAGTATTATTGTTTCCTTTTCTTAGATGAAGAAAGCAATGACCCAATAATTTCAAAAATGTGCTTACTCCAATAGCCATTAAATGCCAAAGCTAAACTTTGTTTTTTGTTTTTTTATTTCAGCATATTATGGGGGTACAGATGTTTAGGTTATATATGTTGCCCTTGCCGCCATCCCCAAGTCTGGGTTTCAAGTGTGTCCGCACCCCGGACGGTGCGCATTGCACTTTTTGTGTATGCATATACCCGTCCCCTCCTCCCCTTCCCCCTCTTCCCTGCCTGACATCCAGTAGATGTTATTCTTATATGTGCACTTATGTGTTGATCAGTTAATACCAATTTGATGGTGAGTACATGTGGTGCTTGTTTTTCCGTTCTTGGGATACTTCACTTAGTAGAATGTGTTCCAGCTCTATCCAGGAGAATACAAAAGGTGCTATATCACCACTGTTTCTTAAAGCTGAATAGTACTCCATGGTATACATCTACCACATTTTATTAATCCACTCATGTATTGATGGACACCTGGGTTGTTTCCACATCTTTGCAATTGCGAATTGTGCTGCTATAAACATTCGGGTGCAGGTGTCTTTCTTATACAGTATCATTTGCTCTTTTGGGTAGATGCCCAGTAATGGGATTGCTGGATCGAATAGTAGTTCTACTTGTATCTCTTTAAGGTATCTCCATATTGCTTTCCACAGAGGTTGCACTAGTTTGCAATCCCACCAACAGTGCAT